>APFE030501528.1:192042-222527 GCA_000404065.3 Pinus taeda
GGGCGTAGGGGCGTAGGGGGGTGTTAATACTAAAAGTACCCTGATTATTATTATATTCTAGCTTCGACAAGTTTTCAGGCTGGAATGGTGAATATTGTTGTGTTACTTTGGGGTTTTCAGGGAGGCTTTCTTAACTTTCATATTCACTCAGCAGAATACTATAGTCAATTTCTATGAAATCCTTCAGATATTAGCCATGAGATCTCTTTCTAGTGTCTATTCTATATCTTTTTCCACTTCACGTTGTTCCTATCTCTTCTTTGGATCTTCTCCCAAACATAAGTAAGCTAGTAGTCTAACTACATTCGTAAGACTCCCTTTTCACACAAGAGCATCTTAATCCAAACTTTTAGATATCTCAAATACAAACCTCGTATTCCTTTGAATAATTTTTATTTTCGTTCGATGTAGGACACAGTCAAGTCTATCGTGAACTCAGTAATGAATCCTCCCAAGATGCTCTCAATCCAAAAGTCAACAACACTTGAGATCCTATTGTCGGTGTTCTTGAGTCGTTGTATTAATTCAGGAGTCCACTCCATAGGTTTGTCTCCTTTAAAACAATTATTTCTCTTGGTCAACCTTGATATCCACTCATATAGTTCAACATGAAAGAAGCCAAAGAGAATTTCATATTGATATTTGAAAATATACTTTTGTAACCACCTTTCAGATGATAGAAGAAGGCTTCTATTCTCTTTCTCTACAAATTCTCATTCCTTCTCTTCTACCCAATGTCAAATTTCTTTCTTCGACAAATGCAACATAAACATATCCCTCAAACAGATCTCGGTCTTGGGAATGGAACCATTTTTTGGTTTGTTTTGGCTTGACTCAAGTTCATATTTTACTACACACCAACAAAACCCTCAATCACTGGCCGTTTTAGCAACAACCTACAAAGTAGGTCGCAGTCTCACCCGAAGTGACTATGGGAGGACACAGAACCAGGTTTCTGCAGCCTTGAGAGATATTGGGTTGTGGAATTCTTACTCTACTTTCACCTAACACTTTATTCTTTACTTCGTAGTGTTGGATTATATACTTAACCATGCCATTAACAATTATAAACAACACTGCACAGAAGTAAAATATAACCAAAATACCGAACATAAAGCTAAATATACACAATAATCATACAAAAGTTATGTCCATCAAAATTGTACTTCTTATATTAATTCTTTGAAACAACATACAATTCCTTGACCTACGCACTCACTTGCAGACTTTAGGTATCCACGCACTTAGCTACAAAGCCTTTCCTTCAAGACCCAAATATGGTTTACAGAGATACTTACTTATGCTCATATCAAATTATTATTACTTTGACTTACATATTGTCTCTTATATATACTAATTACATCAGTGGGTACATCAAAATACCATGGCCCAAATGCTATGGCCCCCCTAAAAAAATCAACTATTGCCTAAACCCATTACAAAAAGAAGGGACTTTGACCCACCCCGAAGCCCCTAAAACATCCCATGGTACATAGCTATGTGGTACCATGCACTTTGCTCGCTAAAATGCATAGTTTTCACCAAAACTTGGGTCAAGTTGGGCATGCCCAACAGATATATGGGATATTTGGTTGGTTGATAGTTGGGCTTGTCATCATTTCTCTAGGGATAAGGAAACTCTCTTTAATTTGGTAGAGAGGGAGTGAAATTTGAAGATTATTCTTGGAGACAACTCCACTCAACCTATTAAAGGTTTTGGGTATGTTAAATTGCATTTTGAATTTGGGGAATCTATTTTGTTGCAAGATGTATGTGTTGGGTTTAAAGGAGAATTTGGTATATGTATGTGCTTTGGAAGAATAAGGTATGAGTGTTTCCTTCATCAAGGGAAGGTTACTTAGTTCGCGAGTGATATCCCCTATGAGAGATGAATTTAAATTGGGATCTATATTTGAAGGACTCTATAGATTCAATGGAAGACCCCTTTTTGCATTGGTCCAAGATACTAATCATCAAAGTGAGTTGTGGCACCAAATATTAGAAAATATACACTATGAAGCCCTTCCAAAATTGAAGAAATTGGTCTTTGGAATTCTCAATGTTCAATCCCAACATGATGGAGTACGTCATGGGTGTGTCAGTGGAAAGAAGACAAGGGGACCATTCCCCTCTGGCAAGAAAAAGATAAATGAGATCCTCCTACTCATTCATTCTGACATAAGTGGTCCAATGCCTGTACATTCTCTTGGTGGCCATCTCTACCACATTACCTTTATTGATGATTTCTCATGGAATACATGGATATATTACTTAAATCATAAGGATGAAGCCTTTGAAATGTTCAAAAGAGTTCAAAAATTTGGTCAAAAATCAAATAGCGAAGAAAATTAACATTTTCAGGTTTAACAACGGTGGAGAGTGTTATCACTCAAATTTTCTTTGAAGTTATTAAAAGAAGGAAAGGGGTCCGAGGTAACCACAAACCAATCTTTTAAGTACAAAATCTAGCCAATCTATTCTCAGAGAGGGCTCTCTCTTTATGATTTAGCTTTGTTTGAAAAGATTTTAGGTTAGTTATAAATGTTCAAGGTTGTTTTGTTTGAAAATGGTGGAGTTCTGAAACAAATGGGAAAACTAGGCTTTTAGGCCATTGGGATATGGAGTCAAACTGGGATAGTTCACTGGAATAAGTCAAATTGCTGAGGTAGGATTTCAACAGGTGGGGTAACAGAGTAAAAACAAACTTTGGGGCTCGAATGGGTGGTAATTCTTATCAAAACTAGAGGGCAATAAAGAATCCTCAAGCCAAGACAAGGAAGAAGAAAGGAAGATAGGTCAACTAGTAGAGGGCAATTAAGAATCCTATACCAAGGACTTATTAGAGAAAACTACAGGGATAGAGGAGCAGTTAAGAATTCCTTTACCGAAATAGTTTAGAAGAAAACATATAAATGGTATATTGTTGATAGCAGAGAGAAAGAATGCTAATTCTGATATACTTTGAATATTTTACCATTTAGATTTTAGATGCATGAGACATTGAAACATAAAGAAAACACATAAAATCACAAGGATAGAATACTTATTTGCAATTAGACTACACGAGAATATGATGAAATGTCCTCAACTTTCATTCCTTTTCCAGCAAAAATCCAGATTTGATTACAACAACTTTATTAACTTTACAGCATAGACTTACAGAGATGTTATAGAATCCACCCTCAATACTTCAAATGGAGAAGTATTTATACAAAAATTACATCCAAATATCTCATAACTACATGAGATTTATTCTAGGGAATCCAAAATATCTTTTACAAAAATATAGAGACAGATGTAAAACTAATTGTTGCTATCCCTTTATTCATGAAAGAGCTGGAGGTTGAAGCTCAAATTTGCCTCTTGTTGTTGCTTTGGTGATTGTGTGCTGGATCCTTGTTTACTTTTCCCTACTGATACTATTTACCTGTTTACTGATACTCTTTACCTATTTACCAAACTTTACCTCAGTGAATATTCTCTTTTACCTTAGATTTAACATAGTAACTTACATTATTATGAGAATATCAGTCCACCATTCTTCATTGGGTATCTTCATCCTGCTCAATTTTATGTATATTTCATCTGCCTCAGTGTGCTTTGCAAAATTGGGTTGAGTTGTGAACAAGTGTTTCACTTCATGCTAAATATAGAAAAGGTTTTCTAAGCCATCATATAACAATTTTCTTGTGGGTAGTGCTTTCACTGTTGAAGAGCTGGCTTGATTTCTAGTCTGTTGGTGCAGTATGTCAATGTAGTCTTCATGTTTCATCAGCTTCTCATTTATGAACAATAAGTTTGCAAGTCCTTTCTCTCTTAGAATGTTATATTTTACCATAAACTCATCAATGTCTTCTTTGATACTTTGAAATCTTCTTTCTAGGTTAAGCATCAAGTTCTTTTGGGTTAGAACTCTCTTGATTTCAAGGATGTTACCAGTCCAGTCTTCTATATCCTTTTGTTCCAGTTCTTCCCTACTTTGGCTATTTAAGAAATTGATTAATTGGATTGCCTCTTTAGGTTTCTCCCCAATTCTTCTCTAGTCTTTTGTATAGCTTCTGTAGCTAGCTTCATTAAATCAATTTATTCAAAGATAATATGAATAGAAGACCAAATATCATTAATGGAATTAATGATATTGGTCCATAAAATCTCTTTGATATCTCTTACGGGCTTTTCAAATGTTAAGTCCTTCTCTAAAGTTTTTATTCTATCAGTTATCCTTCTGCTCTTTCTTTCTTCCTCAGTGTAGTTAATCTATGGTATCTCATAATTGTACTCCAAGCTAGTATCCTTTTCTTTTAATTTCTATATCTCAATTGCATGGATTTTCATTTCTTCCATGGATTTGATTAAGTCCTCTGTTTGTTGTGTTGAAGTTTCTGTTGTTTTAGAAGTGCCTGCTATTGTTGTTACTGGAAGAGATGTTGTTAGGGGAACGTTGGGTGCCAAAGTTATTGCAATAGTGGATGGCACTGTTGTAGAAACCATGGGTGCTATAGTATGAGGCATGGTGGTCAACTCACCTTGTTTAGACTACAATGTTTTTTCCAAATCTTGTTTTGTTTCCTTTAGCTATTCATTTAACTTAAGGACCAAGTCCATAAGTTCCTCCTCATTCTGTTTCTCAATGACTTCTACAGTTTGTGGATGTATGAGGGGAGGGAGCTTGAGTTGTTTTCTGAGTGCAGCAATGTCTTCATTTTTCTTTTTTACCGAACTCTCAGCTGCCTTGACATCTTTGAGATTATGATCCAACTCAATCACTAGGTCTTCTAATGATTTTATTCTAGTGTCCTTAGCCTAAGAAGAGGATTTTTCTAATTGTAATTGTGTTGTAGTATTTCTCAAAGAATTTTGCAACTGATGTGCAATGATAACTTTACTGGTTAAAGTGGAATAGACCATCTCACCCATTTGCATGTGGAGCTCAATTTGATCAATTGGGTAGATGTCTTTAGCAAGAACTTTGAAATTGGTCTTCAAGTAATTAGCCACGTACTATGGTTGTTGTACCGTTGGCCTCAAGAAGCTCATTCGAATTTTTCCCTCTTTGATGTCAAAAGCTGACATCAACCTTGTCTGATTTGTGGGAGCCATTTTCATATATTTGGCATGGGTTTGAGCTTTGAGCTGCTCATTCCTAGTCTTGATCTCTTTGTACCTTTCCTTCAAATCTTGGATTTTCTCTGAAACTAGTCTAAATGATGACACTTCCACATTTGGTTGCATGCTTAATGCCTGAGTTTGGGAGACATATGGTGTCTCTCCTGCTACTGTAGTCTGTACTATATCTCTTCTTGTTTCTTCATATTCCTGCTCGGATAGAGGATTCAATCTTGTCCTTTTGATATATACCTATTCCAATGGCACTGTTGAGGAACTAGCCTCACTCCTGCTTCTTTTTTTATTTCGTTCCTCATTGAGAGGAGTCTACAATATTGGAGGATTGACCATGTTTGTTTTAGTTTGGGTCAATTCATCAGAAATGCTCTGTGACCCTGAATCTTTCCTTAGTTCTGAAGTCTCTGGTTGCCCTGATGACTGTGCACTTGGCTCCTATGTTGATCTCTGTGAAGATTCTGCAGGCACCTGTTCAAAAGAATCTAGATCAAGCCTTTTTTCTAAATCCTTCATAACATTCTACTTCAACTTGTGTGCTATCTAGTTCTATAAGTGTTCCTTCCACCCATTCATTTCGATTTGCATATTGTTCTATTTCTAGAATTCTATGATGAATGTAGGGGGACAGCTTCTGTTTTTGTCTTCTATCACTGATGAAGCTGTGAGGGTCATAAGGCCAGATGAAACTCTTTTTCATTCTCATTCTTTCAAGGATTTCTTTTACTGTTTTCTCTGCCTTTCTATTGTTACAAACAAATGGTCCTAGTTGATCCTTTATCCTTAACTAAGCTTTCTTCTTAGCTTTCATGAAGTGGACTTCATCAGAGTTTATCATTTTCCTGTAGTACTCCAGGGAAAACAATATCATGGGGACATATTTGGGCAATTTGTAGGGAGGTAATTCACACCCATAAACTCTAATCTCAGTATGGCTCTGGTATAAGTACCAGTCACCAATCTTGTATTTCTTGGATAATTGAAGGATTCTTTTGATATCATCACTGAGTCTAGGAGTGGGACTTCCTATCAACATGGTAGTTACAGGATGGAAAAACTAATCAATAAAATCTATATAAGAATAAGGGGAAGAAGCTAAATAGTGAAAAATTGAAGTCCAGAAGACAACAGACTTGGGATTCCCTCTGGTGTCAAGTTTTTGGACAGAGAAAGGGAATTTATCATACTAGTAGTAAAGAAAAAGATGATACAAGACTGAGGAATATTTAAAGACTCTCTCATTCTCTAGTCTCAAGAATTAGTCATGTATCTTGTCTGCAATGAATGTAGCATAATCAAATTTAGTTGCAGGAGGTTGACCAACAGTAAAAATAGTCATGAAGGCTAAGGTCAATTCATCTACATACTCACTAGTGGTGAAACCCATAATGTAGGCAATCATGGGAACAATATCTTTGCCTAAATCAGTGAAAAAGCATAACATGTAGGGAGGACGGTCTTTTGGAAAGTGCTTCTCATCAATGAAAGTAATGCAAACTCTACTCATTTCAGAACTAGACATTTTGGTAGATTTCTCAAGTAATTCTACAATGGAAAGGGGAGTGAGGTTCTGGTCAGGCCGTAATTGCAATATCTCATTAATATACTCGATTGTAATGGTGAAAAGGGTTCTATGTTCCAGGGACATTATAGCTCTTAAATTGGGGTTGTAATTTGCATGGCATTAGTGGACAATATCTGGGAAAATGTGAACGAAAGGGAATTGGTACTTTGGTAGATTTGATTCCCAAAGACCTATGTTTTCATAGTGGTTCAGGTAATTATCTCAGTACCCGTAGTAGAATTTCAAGGGGCTATCATCAAAAGTAAGGTCTTTTATTTGAAAATATTTATCGGCCAAGGGGAGATAGTCCAAATCCCTGTGGGGAGTAGTGATTGGAGCAACATTTAGGGCAACAGGAGCTTCCATCCTTGGTTCTTGTGTTTTCAAAGAAGAAAGTTGGGGGTTTTCAACGAATTTCAAGAAAACCAGGTGCTTGGGGAAGTTGGGGACTAAGAAAATAGCTTAATTGTACTGAATAATTTGGGTTTAAATCAATTTAATGGAAGTTCAATAAAAAAGAAGGGTTTCTGAGAGGGAAATGTGGTAAATACCTATTTTTGGTCGACTATCTAGACAAATGGATATAGTGAAGGTTTTTCAGGGTGCGCACGGTAGTCCGCAATGATCTGGAGTTCAGCAACTGATAGCGGTTGATGGTTGGAAGTCAGTTGTTGGACTGGACGTACTTTGTGCATGCATGGAAGGTAGAAGTCGCTTTCTCGGGAAAAAAGGGAAAACAATGAACATTTTTGTTTTTATGCACAAAGTCAATGATTTTTGGTGGGTGAATGAAAATGACAGTTGGCGACAACTGATTGATGGGACACTTTGTTGTTTAGTGGAGGCGGTAAACAGGAGGGGTAATGGTTTTTGTCGCACTGCCTTTGGGAGGTTAGTGGTTTTGGCGGAGGGTCGCACGATGCCATAGATCAAGTGACACGTGGCACCTGCAAAAAGTCAAAACCCCTCGTATCGCGCAGTTAACGTTCTACCCAAAGGTCTATAAGATATGGGTGAGAGCCATTGGATGTGGGGAGGTTGATTGGACAGTAGTCAGCAGCGGGAAGTGGCGGGGAGTTAATGGAGGGGCCTGATTATAATTAAAATGACTTTAATTACATCAGGGGTGATATGATTGGCGGAGAGGTTATAAATTAATGCAGGTGACTAATTAATCCCTTTTTAATGCGTCGAGGGTTTGGCTCTTAATTAATCATGATTCAATTAATTAATCCAACTGAGTTAATGTTATTATGGTTTATTTTTCAAATCATTGCGAGGGGATATTTACTTATTTTGGGATTTTAATTAATTAATACGGGAAAGGTTTATTGCTTTTGGGATTTAAATCATAATAAAAATTAAAAATTAATATGAATATAGAAAAGAAAAAGTGTTGAGTAAATGTTTCCAAACATACATTTCATCATCCAACATTATGACTTAGGCTAAAAAAAATTCGGGGGTATTTATGAAGAACCTTTATTTTCCTAAGTACAATACTGATTTTATTTTCCTAAGTAAAATAGTGATTTTACTTAGGAAAATAATTTGAAGGGAATGAATGAATTATGGAGGGATTTTAGCACTTAGGCCTTACAAGTTATTGGGCTGAGGGTCCAGACCCTCCAAAAGTTAGAGAAATGCTCTGAGCCCCTTTAACTTTCAGGTTGTTGGTGCCTCTAGTACTTATGGGAAATTAGTAAATTTTAGGGAAAATGAGTGAGGAGGCTAATTAGTTTGACTTTTGCCTCTGATGTAAATGTCTTCATTGTCATCCATGCTTTGTCAAAGTGATTAAAGCACAAGATTTGATCTTTTAACTTAGCCATTCACCATATATAATTCTGCAACCAATCATCTACTTACCCACCTACACATCCTACCATTTTTTCTACTTTTTATTAGGGTGCATTTAAACTGGCAAACCCTTATCAAAATTTTCTTTTATTTTACAATGGAAATCTATCTAAGTCTAACCTTATTACATCCAAGGGCTCAGATTAAACTGTTGAGCATCCTTTTATTCACTCTACCTATTTACTTATCTGCCAAGATTAAACAGTTTGGTAAATTTTATTCTCTATATCTATAAACATGAAGCTCAAAACATGGAATAAAAAATATTAAACTATTTGGTTACCATGGATTGTGGCATAAGTAACAAGTTGCACACAATCTTTGTTATACAAAAAGTAAAATAGCAATGGCATTTGGACTTGCACACTTTCATGGTATTTTTTCTTTTTTATTGGGGTTCATTTTCTTTCATTTTTTGAGTTTTTCTTTATTATTTTTTCCCTTTGAATTTTATTTTAGGGCATACCCTCTTTACATTTTTTAATTTTTTGATTTTTTACAAATATGGAAAACATTTGCAACAAGAAAAAGTATGTACATATTTAAAAGCTAAACCAAGTCAATCATGATATATGATACCTATTAGTATAGGAACATAACAGTGGCTCCACTTGGGGATGGCTTTCCCTGGTGGAAAGTCAAGAATAGTAGATCAATGGCCTTCTGAAAGACTGTGATTGTACTTTGCAATTTCCTTTTCCCTGCCGCTTTATTGGTATGTATGACAGTAATATTTCTGAATCTTAGGGCCTTCTCTTCGGGCTTCAACTCCAAAAATTTTTACCATCCAATCAACACTGGACATTATGAAGGATATAGTATGTACAACTGAACTTGTGAAATTAGTAAATTGGGTCAGTGTAGTGCTTTAACATTCGACCATTGACTGGTCCTCCTTCAATATCTGCACCATTCAATTCTTTAAGGAAACATGAATTATTTCCTTTGAAGGCATATATAATGTATGGCCCTTTCCATAGGAAGTCAAACTTCCCATGTTTCCCTTTGTCCTCTCTTCTTGAATCCCACTTCAACACTTTGTCTCCCAGATAAAAGTCTTCTGCTTTGGTCCTTTTGTCAAAAACTTTCTTAAGTTTTTCTTTTAGTACTTGGGCTTTGTTGTATACTTCCTCCCTGGTTTCCTGTAAATGGATAGTTCGGTTAGTTCTCCTCTGTATATCATTTGGTTCTGCTTAAGCTTCATGAAGTAACTTCATGAGTAGAACTCCTAAAGATGAGTGGAAAACTGTCTCCATTCCATACACTAGCTCATAGGGACTGGTTCCAATGGAATTCTTCGTAGTAAGTCTATCTGCCCACAAGCATTGGTTAATTCTTGTTCCAAGTTTTCTTATTATCTTCCAATAGTTTCTTGATAATATTTATTAGACTTTTATTGGAAGATTCTGCAAGCCCATTCCCTTGAGGATAGTAAGCTGTGGAATGACCAAGTGTTATATGATACTTGTGACAAAAATCAATCATTTTCTTTGACTTGAAGGCTGTAGCATTATCTGTGATAATTTTGTCAGGACAAATGAACCTAGACAGAATATTAGACTCTAGAAAACCTATTATTACAGTATCAGTGGTCTGTCTAGAGTGAATAGCTTCTATCCATTTGGTGAGGTAATCAGTTGCAGTAAGGATCCATTTATGCTGAGCAGAAGAGGGTGGATGGATTTCTCCAATGAAGTCAAGACCCCATTGTTGAAAAGGTTTTTCAATGGATATAGGTTTCAAAGGCAAAGGTAAAAGTTTTGCTTTTCCTTAAAAGATCTAACACTTGTGGCAGGAAGTTACAAATTTTTTAACATCTGAAAACAAGGTTGACCAGTAAAATCCAGCTCTTAGAATTTTGTCAGCAGTTGACTTCTAGTAGAGATGCCCACCATAATCCCCTGCATGAAATTCTTGGAGTACCTTGTCAGATTCTTTTTTTAATAAATAGTTTAACAAAATGCCTTCATGATTTTTCCAAAATAAAGTATTATCCATAATGCAAAATTTTGAAGCTTTCATTTTCAAAAACCTACTCTTAGTTCTGGATAACCCTGGAGGAGCCTGCAGGTTTTGTAGAACATATATAATATCAGCATACCAGGGGGAATCTAGAAAAGGTTGGTTGATCTGTGGAGTCACCATCTCCTATTCGTTATCCAATTCTGCAATTAGATTTATGTCTAGGGTTTGGCAATTTGTTTCTGCCATGAGTTTAGCTAACCCCTAACCTATAATTAACTTGGTAGGTTTTATCTCTATATCATATTCTAGAATAGTAGTTATTCATTTTCCCCTCTCGCCATCAACTCCATCCTGTGTCAGGATATCTTTGACTACAACATTTGGAACATAAGCTACTACATGAGAATACAAAATATATACTCTGAAATCTTTAATAGCTTTTACCAAAGATAAATCTTGTTTCTCCATTATTTTATACTTTAATGAGGCATCTCTAAGAGTTTTACTAAAAAAGGCTATTGGTTTTTCACATCCTTGATCATCCTTTTGTAGTAAAATTGCAACTATGGTGTGTTTTGATACAAAGGAAAAGATAATTAAGTCTCCGTCAAATTTTGGGCTTGTGAGAACTAGTGTTTGAGTTAAGGCTAATTTTATTTCTTTGAATGATTGTTTAGCCTCTACTATCCATTTAATAGTTGAATATTTTTTCAACATGTTATTCAATAATTTAATTAGTTCAGCTAAGTTAGAGATGAACCTTCTTAAAAAAATTATTTTTCCTAAAAATGCATGAAGTTCTTTAATGTTTCTTGGGTGAGGTATTTGCAAGATAGCTTCAATCCTGGTTGGGTCAATCCGGATTCCATATTTAGAGATAATGTGGCCTAACAGTTTTCCTTCTTCCAAACCAAATAAAGATTTCTTTGGGTTCAGAGAAATGCTAAATTTTCTGCATTTAAGAAAAACTTGCCTGAGATGATCTAGGTGTTGTTGATCTTACTTTGAAAAGATTGTTATATCATCTAGGTATATAACCAGGAAATCATGGATTTCCTTTGCAAAGGCAATATCCATTGCTCTTTGAAAGGTGGCCCCTGCATTTCTCAATCCAAAGGGCATTTTGACATACATGAAGGTGCCCCATGGTGTTGTGAATGCATCTTTAGCTTGATCATCAGGATGGACTAAAATTTGGTTGTAACCAGAGAATCCATCTAAAAGTGAAATCCTTGTAGAACCTACTACCCTTTACAGTATGTGATCCATTTTAGGTAAGGGATAGTTGTCTTCAAGTAAGACTTTGTTCAAATTTCTAAGTTCAACACACAGTGTGATTTCTCCTGTTTTCTTTCTTGTAGGGACAAGGTTAGACACCCAATCTGAAAACCTAATGGGAGTAATGATTTCTGCTTCATACATTTGTTTGATCTCCTTTTCAATGGAAGGTAATAAAACAGGATTAATTCTTCTTAGCTTTTTCCTAAAAGGTTTTTGATCTTCTTTCAAAGGGATAGTGTTGAATAATACTAGTATCATAGGATTTTAAGCCTTCATAACTCCAGAGAAAAAACATCCTGGAATTCTTTTATTAGCTCAATATATTTAAGTTTTTCATCAAGGGGTAATGATTTGGACAATTTTATTAGTTTAGGATTCTCTTGAGTTCCTATGTTGCATTCTTTAATGTCTACTTTCAAGGGCTCCATCTTAGGCTTTTTAGGAATATCATTAGAGTCAAATAGGTCCTACAAAGGAGTTAATCCATTGGGTAATTGATTATCTTTGAGATTTATAACTTCAGTTTCATCATCAATTATTTCATCAATATCCATTTGCTTTAAATCCTGAATATTTGTTTTCATGAATTTAGTAGGGTGAAACATGTTTTCTGAGTTTTCTTCCAATTTGCTAATGTCTAACTCATTAGTGTGTTCAAAATCCGAAACTATGTCTAGATCTATATTAATGCTAGCAAATTCTTCATCTAATGTCATAAAGTGATTAATCTTCTTATCAGTTTCAAAAACTTGCTAGTTCTTAAGATTATCAGGTATGGCTAGCCTATGCCTAATCTCAACAGTATACTAGTGATTGGGCTGAAAATTCAATTTTCAAGTGTTGGCAAACATAACCAGGCTATGAGCTTGCATGTTATGTTTTCTAGGAATAGTTGCAAGTTGGGTTTCTAAGAAATTATTAAGAACTTCTACAATTGTTCCTCTGTAACGTCCTAATCTAGGATCTCTAGTTATGTAAAGTCCTTTTATCTGTTTAATTATCAACTCAGAATCTTCCATGATTGATACCCTTATAGCTCCTAATCTTTTGACTAACTTGAGGCCTAGCATGAGTCGTTCATATTCTGCCATATTGTTTGTACATTTAAAATTTAACCTATAGGCATGTCCTTATGCATGATCATTTTCTAAGTTATAGACCCATACACCTACCCCTGCACCTAATTTGTTTACTGAACCATCAAATTCTAAATGCCATATAATTTCATGTTCATAATTTGTATCTGGGGTAATGTAGTCTTTCTTAACTAGGGTATTTGGATTTTCTTTATCATCTGATTTTTCTTTATCGTCTGATTTTTATTTATCATCTGATATCTCTTAAATTCGGACAGTTGAACTTTCTTTTGGTTCTGTTGCTATGTCTTTATATTTTTTAATTTCTTTTGGTTCTGTTGCTATACCATTTGGAATATCATCTGGATCAATTTCTGCATTATAGAGAATAAATGAATCCATATCAGAATGTACTGAGTAATGGGAAAGTTTTGAGGCTTTTCCTGACTACTCACTACATATGTCATTAAATTTTCTCAATATATCTTCTTTGGTTGTTGAAAAATAGATATGGTAGCATATGACATGTCTACTTGTAGAGACCCTTGAAGTTTGGCACCCCAGGATTTGGAAAAAAACATGCCATACTTGGGTGGAATGTCTGCTACCACTATGTCCATAAGTATAGTTTTAGTAGGGTATTGAACCAAAGAGACACATAAATCCTTTATAAACCCTAAACATCTCACTTGGCTAGAATCAAAGGAAAACAAATCCTTATAGGGTCTAGTGATGTCTAAGTTGAGTTTCTCCATAACAGACTTGGGCATGAGGTTATGAGAGGCACCAGAGTCGAACATGGCATTATGAAAAATCTTATCATGGATATTGACACTGAAAAAAAAAAGGTGGTATCCCTCCTTCCAGTGGTTTCCCATTTACTTCAGGGCCAAAAATCAAGTTGAGCTGGTCATTAAAGAGATTTACAGAATTTGCATTTTCAATAATACTTAATGATTTGCTTATTTGAGACCTGTAAACATCATGTTTCACCAGTTTTGTTAAAGGAACCGAAATTTTAAGCTTGTCTACCTCTACTCCAAGATTAAAGGGCAAGATTGTTTTGTTAGTTTGAACCTTTGGGTTTCTGGCAGAAATGTTTTCTACGTTTTCTTCTATTTCAGGATTTGGGACATCCTTTGCTGATTTTTCTGATGTGATCTTTTGAGGTTCTTCCATTGTTTCTTTGGAGGGAATTGGAGTGGAAGGTTGTTCATTGATGGGCTGGTTATCAAACACATCTTCTATGGTGGGGCTGGAAGGATTTTGATTTGTTTTAGAGAGTATTTGAAGTGTTTTGATCACTGGAACTGTTTTACCCTTTTTAGGTTGATTAGGAGTTGTTTTCTAGTTTTCTTCAGGGTTATCAGTACTTTTTATACTTCTTAAATTATACTACTTATGCACTTCAAAAATAGTAGAGTCATATCCCTATCTAAAATCAAATGACTCTCCTGTTTGGGTTTTAAATTGTTGCAATACATGGGACTCTTGGTCATCCTGAGTTAGGAATAAATATTCCTCACTATCTAGACCCATTAAATTTATCTGAGTGTCTTGCTCAGAGTCTTCTGATTGGGAGGCTTTGGCATAATTTTCCTGGAAAGATGGCCTGATATTCTGGTCAGGAATATTATTGCCAGTGTTTTTATTATGATTTTTTCTAAAATTAGGATTTCTCCCTGAATTAGCCTGCTAGCCATCCCAAGGAGATTTCCTTTCAATTATGTCAACTTTGTCGAACAATTTTTCCATTCCTTTAACAATAGCATCAAGATTTTTTTCAAAGGGTGAACTTTCATCTTTTGTAGGTATTCTTCTCTCATTTCTAGCTTTGGCTCTTTTGGAAAGTAGGTTAGCCTCAACTCTTACAACTAAACTTTGCATTTATTCCAAAGAGGGAGGGTTCCTTTCCCTTAACTGGAAAGCCATATCTGAATCAAATCCATTAGGAAATTTGATCAGGACTAAACTAGGTGGGGGCCTAAGGTCAACTGAAATGACACTATAAACACTATTGAACCTAGTGCAATAGTCCTGAATGGTCTCGTGAGGTCCCCTTTTGAGGTTCTCATATTCAAATAAAATCTGAAGGGGGTCCTTATTTTTCTCCCACCTATTCAAGAATTGTTGGTAAAGGATTCTTAAACTATCTATGCTTTGGGGAGCTAAAGATCTAAACCAGGTTCTAACTTCTTCAGCTAGACTTTGAACGAAAATTCTCATTTGGACATCTGCTGTGTCAATCTCATGAAGTTCAAAGTAGTCTGTCATTTTCCTAGTATGTTGCTGAGCTGTGTAGGTTCCAGTGCCATCGAAAGTAGTAATTTTACTCTGATAATCCTATGGCATAGCACTTGGGGTAGTAGGCAACACAAGGGGAGCATATCTATTGGCCATGATTGTAGGTTGGGCAGGAGTTGGGGTAACATGAGGTGTCTGGGTTGTGGAAGAAGAACTAGAGGTAGCGGTAGGATGTTGAGTGATGATTGATTGAAGAGGGAGTGAAGGGATGAAGGGAGGAGTGGAATGGATTTCAGAAGAGTGAGGGAATAATGATGAACTAGAAGAAAGAGAAGTAGTCTTAGAAAGTTCAGGTGTTCTATCGGTGGTAAGAGATGACTGAGTGGAATTCTGCAGATATCAATCAATTGACAAATTGGCTCATTGGGTTTCAAGCTCTCTGAGGAATTCTAGATCTTGGACTAGGTCCAATAGTTCACTGTCAGATGTGGTTCTAAATGGAGAGAGTTCAAAGTGTTATTCAAAAGGAAGATCTTCTAGAAAAAGCCACTCAACAGGACACGAATGTGATATGAACAAAGGTATGGGGGTTAATGAACTTTCTTGCCTTCTAATGATTCTTGGAATTAGGTTAGGATTTTCAAACACAAGGGGAGGATTTGGATCAGGGTTAGCCCTAGTGTAATGAGTTCTTCCTGAAGCCAGATTCAAGCTTTTCAATGTAATTCTTTTATGTATTTTCAAAATAGATTCAAAATAACTTCAAAATAATCCTTTAAGGTTCTTTAAATTCAATCTTTATGTTTCTCAAAGGCTTATTTAACTTAGGATTTGGATCCCCAGTATGGTCGCCACTATGTTATCACTCAGATTTTCCTTTGAAGTTATTAAAAGAAGGAAAGGGGTCCGAGGTAACCACAAACCAATCTTTTAAGTATAGAATCTAGCCAATTTGTACTTAGAGAGGGCTCTCTCTTTATGATTTAGCTTTGTTTGAAAATATTTTAGGCTTGTTATAAATGTTCAAGGTTGTAATATTCCTAACCCAAAATATTCCTCAAACCCCAGCGAAAACTTCAACCAAATATGTGCAAATGATATAATAACCTAGAAGTGATAAAATAACAGTGGAACAACATATAATAATGTAAACCAGAAATATAAGTAGATACACAAGAAATGCAACGAGAAATGCTAAGCCGTTTTATTATACTGAGCAATAAATGAGTACAAGAGTGATTAGATAGATGGCACCTCGACTTGTACAAGGCAAGTGAAGAAATACTCTCATAATGACAAGAATGGCCTCTACGCATGGATGTTGCTACTGCTAGAAAACAAATGATGATTTGGGGCTGCTCCCCTCCTCAGAAAAAGCTGAAACTCTAGATTCGGGATCTACTCAAGAAACACAGAAAAACCCAGAAAGATTTCCTGGAATGGCCTCACACTGATCTGCGTTCTAGCTGCTAGAAAATTATCGTCCTAATGCTGCTGGTGGAAATCGAATGAGGAATTGGGGCTGCTCTCCTCCTCAGAAAAGGATGAAACTCTGGAATCAGACTCTACTCGAAAAACCCAGAAAAAATCTGATAGCTTTTCTGAAATGGCCAACCCCCAAAAATCACCCCCTTGGGGTTCTGCGTAGTTCCTTAAAGACACTGATGAAAATGCTGATGAAATTGTTGTTGAAATGCTGATGAAACTACTACTAGAATGCCAATGGAAATATGTTGCCCAAGCAGGCACTTGAAGTCCCCGGGGGCTAAGGGTGAGATCTCCGAACAGAGACACTCAATGCACTAAACAGTGCGATAGTCTGGCTAAACAACCAGCGTGATCTAAGTCGAAATGACTATCACAAATTCTCATAACCAGAATGATCCCAAATGAGGGGGTTCCTCTCTATTTATAGCCTCTGCCACTCACAAACCCTAGGCTCACTTTCTCCTGCGAGATCCCCTTCTTGCCATGTGTTCTTTCCCTCCTGCACAGTCCCTCCATGTGTCTACATGGGCCCCATTTCTACATCCCCCTTTGGCCCCCTTGGTTCCCCCTTAAGTCACAACGTTGTGCTACCTAGGAAGTGACTGTTTTTATATTCTAAAGTGAGTTATGTTCCCCCTTCCTTAATTTTTATTTATAAATAACTATAGAAGGAAAAAATCGAACAAAATCGAATATTCCAATTAGCCATATCTAATTAGGAATATTACAAAGGTTGTTTTTTTTAGAATGGTGGAGTTCTGAAACAAATGGGCAAACTAGGCTTTTAGGCCATTGGGCTATGGAGTCAAACAGGGATAGTTCACTAGAATAAGTCAAATTGCTGAGGTAGAATTTCAATAGGCAGGATAATAGAGTAAAAACAAACTTTGGGGCTCAAATGGGTGGTAATTCTTATCAAAACTAAAGGGCAATCAAGAATCCTCAAGTCAAGACAAGGAAGAAGAAAGGAAGATAGGTCAACTAGTAGAGGGAAATTAAGAATCCTATACCAGGGATTTATTAGAGAAAACTATAGGGATAGAGGAGCAGTTAAGAATTCCTTTACCGAAATAGTTTAGAAGAAAACATATAAATGGTATATTGTTGATAGCAGAGAGAAATAATGCTAATTCTGATATATTTTGACTATTTTACCATTTAGATTTCAGATGCATGAGACATTGAAACATAAATAAAACACATAAAATCACAAGGATAGAATACTTATTTGTAATTAGATTGCACAAGAATCTAATGAAATGTCCTCAACTTTCATTCCTTTTCTAGCAAAAATCCAGATTTGATCACAACAACTTTCTTAACTTTACAGCATAGACTTATAGAGATGTTATAGAATCCACCCTCAATACTTCGAATGGAGAAGTATTTATACAAAAATTACATCAAAATATCTCATAACTACATGAGATTTATTCTAGTGAATACAAAATATCTTTTACAAAAATATAAACACAGATGTAAAACTCATTGTTGTTGTCCCTTTATTCATGGAAGAGCTGGAGGTTGAAGCTCGAATTTTCCTCTTGCTATTGCTTTGGTAATTTTGTGTTGGATCCTTGTTTACTTTTCCCTACTAATAATCTTTACCTATTTACTGATACTCTTTACCTGTTTACTAGACTTTACCTCAGTGAATATTCTCTTTCACCTTAGAGTTACCATAGTAACTTACAGGATTACAAGCATATTAGTCCACCATTCTTCATTGGGTATCTTCATCCTAATCAATTTTCTGTATGTTTCATTGGCCTCAGTGTGATTTGAAAAATTTGGTTGAGCTATGAACAAGTGTTTCACTCCACGCTCAATATAGAAACGGTTTTCTAAGCCATCATATAGCACTTTTCCTGTGGGTAGTGCTTTCATTGTTGAAGAGATGGCTTGATTTCTAGCCTGTTGGTGCAGTATGTTAATGTAGTCTTCATGATTCATCAACTTGTCATTTATGACCAATAAATTTGGAAGTATTTTCTCTCTCATAATGTTATATTTTATCATAAACTCATCAATGTCTTCTTGGATAATTTGACATCTTCTTTCTAGGTTAAGCATAGAGTTATTTTTTGTCAGAACTCTCTTGATTTCAAGGATGGTACCAGTCCGGTCTTCTATATCCTTTTGTTCCAGTTCTTCCTTGCTTTGGCTATTTAAGAAATTGATTAATTATATTTCCTCTTCAAGTTTCTCCCCCAATTCTTCTCTAATCTTTTGTATAGATTCTGTAGCTAGCTTCATTAAATGAATTTGTTCAAAGATAATCTGAATAGAAGACCAAATATCATTAATGGAATTAATGATATTGGTCCATAAAATCTCTCTGATATCTCTTACGGGCTTTTCAAATGTTAAGTCCTTCTCTAAAGTTTTTATTCTATCAGTGATCCTTTTGTTCTTTCTTTCTTATTTAGTGTAGTTAATCTGTGATATCTCATAATTGTACTCCAAGCTAGTAACCTTTTCTTTTAATTTTTGTATCTCAGTTGCTTGGATTTTCATTTCTTCCATGGACTTGATTAAGTCCTCTGTTTGTTGTGTTGAAGTTGATGTTGTTTCAGAAGTGCCTGTTGTTTCTGTTACTGGAAGAGCTGTTGTTATGGGAATGTTGGGTGCCAAAGTTATTGCAATAGCGGACGACACAGCTGTAGAAACCATGGGTACTGTAGTCTAAGGCATGGTGGTCGACTCACCTTATTTAGACTGCAAGGTTTTTTCCAACTCTTGTTTTGTTTCCTTCAGTTGTTCATTTAACTTAAGGACCAAGTCCATAAGTTCCTCCTCATTCTGTTTCTCAATGACTTTTGCAGTTTGTGGATGTATGAGGGGAGGGAGCTTGAGTTGTTTTCTGAGTGCAAAAATGTCTTCATTTTTCTTTTTTATCAAACTCTCAGCTACCTTAACATATTTGGGATTATGACCAAACTCAATCACTAGGTCTTCTAATGATTTTATTCTAGTATCCTTAGCCTGAGAAGAGGCTTTTTGTAATTGTAACTGTGTTTTAGTATTGCTCAAAGAATTTTGCAACTGATGTGCAATGATAGCTTTACTGGTTAAAGTGGAATAGACGATCTCACCCGTTTGCTTATGGAGATCAATTTGATCAATTGGGTAGATGTATTTAGCAAGAACTTCAAAAGTGGTCTTCAAGTAATCAGCCATGGACTATGGCTGTTGTATCATTGGCTTCAAGAAGCTCATCCGCATTTTTACCTCTTTGATGTCAAAAGCTGACATCAACCTTTTCTGATTTGTGGGAGCCATTTTCATATATTTGGAATAGGTTTGAGCTTTGAGCTGCTCATTCCTAGTCTTGATCTTTTTTTACCTTTCCTTCAAATCATGGCTTTGCTCTGAAACTACTCTGAATGATGACACTTCCACACTTGGTTGCCTACTTAATGCCTGAGTTTGGGAGACAGATTGTGTCTCTCTTGCTACTGTAGTTTGTATTGTATCACTTCTTGTTTCTTCATATTCCTGCTCAGACAGAGGATTCAATCTTGTCCTTTTGACATATACCTGGTCCAGTGGCACTGTTGAGGGAATAACCTCACTCTTGCTTCTTTTTTGATTTTGTTCCTCATTGAGAGGAGTTTGCAATACTGGAGAATTTCCCATGTTTGTTTCAGTTTGGGTCAATTCCTCAGAAATGCTTTGTGACCCTGAGTCTTTCCTCAGTTCTAAAGTCTCTGGTTGCCCTGGTGACTATGCACTTGGCTCCTGTGTTGATCTCTGTGAAGATTCTGCAAGCACCTGTTCAAAAGAATCTAGATCAAGTCTTTTTTCTAAATCCTTCATAACGTTCTATACTTCAACTTGTGTGATATTTGGTTCTATAAGTGTTCCTTCCACCCATTCATTTCGATTTGCATATTGTTCTATTTCTGGAATTCTATGATGAATGTAGGGGGACAACTTATGGTTTTGTCTTCTGTCACTGATGAAGCTATGAGGATCATAAGGCCAAATGAAACTCTTTTTTAGTCTCATTCTTTCAAGGATTTCTTCTTCTATTTTCCCTTCCTTTTTGTTGTTACAAACAAATGGTCATAGGTGATCCTTTATCCTTAACTGAGCTTTCTTCTTAGCTTTCATGAAGTGGATTTCATGAGAGTTTATCATTTGCCTGTAGTACTCTAGGGAAAACATTCTCATGGGGACATATTTGGGCAGTTTGTAGGGAGGAAATTCACACCCATAAACTCTAATCTTAGTATGGTTCTAGTATAAGTACCAGTCACCAATCCTGTTTTGCTTGGATAATTGAAGGATTCTTTTGATATTAGCATTGATTCTAGGAGGGGAACTTCCTATCAACATGGTAGTTACAGGATGGACAAACTGATCAATAAAATCTGTATAAGAATAAGGGGAAGAAGCTGAATAGTGAAAAATTGAAGTCCACAAGACAACAGACCTAGGATTCCCTCTGGTATCAAGTTTTTGGACAGAGAAAGGGAATTTATTAGGCTGGTAGTAATGAAAAATATGATACAAGGCTGAGGAATATTTAAAGACTCTCATTCTCTAATCTCATGAATTGGTCATGTATCTTGTCTGCAATGAATGTGACATAGTCAAATTTAGTTGCAGGAGGTTGACCAGGGGTAAAAATAGTCATGAAGGCTAAGGTCAATTTATCTACATATTCACTGGTGGTGAAACCCATAATGTAGGCAATCATGGTAATAATATCTTTTGCCTAAATCAATGAAAAATCACGACATGTAAGGAGGAGGGTCTTTTGGCAAGTGCTTCTCATCAATGAAAGGCTGAAAAACTCTACTAATTTCAGAACTGGACATTTTGATAGATTTCTCAAGTAATTCTCCAATGGAAATGGGAGTGAGGTTTTGGTCAGGCTGTAATTGTAATATCTCATTAATAGACTCGGCTGTAATGGTGAAAAGGATTCTTTGGTCTGGGGACATTACAACTCTTAAATTAGGGTTGTAATTTGCATGGAATTGGTGGAGAATATCTAGGAAAATGTGAATGGAATGGAATTGGTATTTTGGTAGATTTGATTCCCAAAGACCTTGTTATCAGAGTGGTTCATGTAATTATCTCAGTACTTGCAGTAGAATTTCAAGGGGCTATCATCAAAAGTAAGGTCTTTGATTTGAAAATATTTATTGGCCAAGGGGAGGTAGTCCAAATCCCTGTGGGGAGTAGTGATTGGAGCAAAATTTAGGGCAACAGGAGCTTCCATCCTTGGTTCATGTGTTTTCAAGGAAGAAAGTTGGGGGTTTTCAAGGAATTTCAGGAAAAGCAGGTGCTTGGGGAAGTTGGGGACTAAGAAAATAGCTTAATTATACTGAATAATTTGGGTTTAAATCAATTTAGTGGAAGTTCAGTACAAAAACATGGTTTCTGAGAGGGAAATGTGGTAAATACATGTTTTTGGTTGACTGTCTAGACAAATGGCTATAGTGAAGGCTTTTTAGGGTGCGCACAGTAGTCCGCAGTGGTTTGGAGTTCAGAAATTGATAGCAGTTGACAGTTGAAAGTTAGTTGCTGGACTAGATGTACTCTGTGCGTGCATGGAAGGAAGAAGTTGCTTTCTCGGGAAAGAAGGGAAACCAATGAAAATTTTTGTTTTTATGCACAAAGTCAATGATTTTTGGCAAGTGAATGAAAATGACGGTTGGTGGCAACTGATTGATGGGACACTTTGTTGTTTAGTGGAGGCGATAAATAGGAGCAGTAATGGTTTTTGTCGCGGTGCCTTTGGGAGGTTAGTGGTTTTGGTGGAGGGTCTAACGATGCCATAGATCGAGTGACACATAGCACCTACAAAAATTCAAAACTGCTCGTATCACATAATTAATGTTCTACCCAAAGGTATATGCGATATGGGCGAGAGTCGTTGGATGTGGGGAGGTTGATCGGACGATAGTCGACAGCGGGAAGTGGCGAGGAGTTAATAGAGGGGCCTGATTATAATTAAAATGACTTTAATTACATCGGGGGTGATATGATTGGCGGAGAGGTTATTAATTAATCCAGGTGATTAATTAATCCCTTTTTAATGCATCAGGGGTTTGGCTCTTAATTAATCGCAATTCGATTAATTAATCCAAGTGAGTTAACGTTATTATGGTTTATTTTTCAAACCATTGAGAGGGGATATTTACTTATTTTGGGATTTTAATTAATCAATACGAGAAAGGTTTATTGTTTTTGGGAGTTAAATAATAATAAAAATTAAAAATTAATATGAATATGGAAAATAAAAAGCGCTAAGTAAATGTTTCCGAACATACATTTCATCATCCAACATTATGACTTAGGATAAAATGTTTTTGGGGGGTATTTATGAAGAACCTTTATTTTCCTAAGTAAAATAGTGATTTTACTTAGGAAAAGCATTTGAAGGGAATGAATGAATTATGGAGGGATTTTAGCACTTAGGCCCTACAATTTATTGGGCCAAGGGTCCGGTCCCTCTAGAAGTCAGAGAAATGCTCTGAGCCCCTTTAACTTTCAGGTTGTTGGTGCCTTTAGTATTTATGGGAAATTAGTAAAATTTTAGGGAAAAATGAGTGAGGAGGTTAATTAGTTTGACTTTTGTCTTTGATGTAAATGTCTTCATTGTCATCCATCCTTTGTCAAAGTGATGAAAACACAAGATTTGATCTTTTCACTTAACCATTCACCATATATAATTTTGCAACCAATCATTTACTTACCCACCTACACATCCTACCATTTTTTCAACTTTTTATTAGGGTGAATTTAAACTGGCAAACCCTTATCAAACTTTTCTTTTCTTTTACAAGGAAATCTATCTAAGTCTAACCTTATTACATCCAAGGGCTCAGATTATACTGTTGAGCATCCTTTTATTCTCTCTACCTATCTACTTATCTACCAAGATTAAACAGTTTGGCCAAATTTTGTTCTCTATATCTATAAACATGAAGTTCAAAACATGGAATAACCAAGATTAAACTATTTGGTTACCATGGATTGTAGCATAAGTAACAAGTCGCACACGATCTTTATTATACAAAAAGTAAAATAGCAGTGGCATTTGGACTTGCACACTTTCATGGTCTTTTTTCATTTTTCTTGGGGTTCATTTTCTTTCATTTTTTTAGTTTTTATTTATTCTTTTTGCCCTTTGATTTTTCTTTTAGGGCATACCCTCTTTACATTTTTTAATTTTTTGATGTTTTACAGGTATGAAAAACATTTGCAACAAGCAAAGGTATGTACATATTTAAAAGCTAAATCAAGTCAATCATGATATATGACACCTATTGGTATAGGAACATAACAGAAAGTACGTTTCAAATGAATTCATATATTTTTACAAGAAGGAAGGAATCAAGAAAGAGGCAATTGTACCCTACAATCTTGAAAAAAATGGATTGGTTGAAAGAAAGAATAGCTCTATTGTAGAAGCTTCCTGTGCCATGATCCATGATCAAAATCTACCAAAGTTTCTTTGGGGACAAGCTACTAATGTAGTTGTATATGTTCAAAATAGGGTGCCTCATGAAGAAACATAGGGAAAACAAAACTCCTGAAGAAATATTCACAAGTATCAAGCCTGATGTTGGTCACCTCCATATATTTAGATACCTCGAATATTTTCATGTACCGAAGGACAAAAATAACAAGCTAGAATCCAGGGGAATAAAATGTATGTTTGTTAGATATTGTGAAGATTCTAAAACATTTAGAATATATATTCCTTGTCAAAGGAACGGGGCTTCATTAAATGATCATCTAACATAGAATGTGCATTCATGGCACACTAAACAATACCCTTAATTTGACTACTTATTGGAAAATACCTTTAAAAACCACATTATTTAACCCCCTACCAATACGAATCCAATACACCTTCACAATTTAAAAAACCCATACTTTCACTAGATATTTTAGGTTTCCATTTTTTCATTAGAATTTTTTATACCCCTCTATATTTTTTCATTAATTGTAAGCTCCATTTTTTATACCTACCAAAATTAAAACCCTTTACTCGCTATAATATGCTCAACATATTAATTGTGTCATTTTTTCCTTAATATATACCCTGAAATATGAACCAATTTGGTATGGTATTTGTCCCCCAATGAAGCCCCTATGATTGAAGCTTGCAACACATTCTATTATCCATTCAAAATTCTACCCATTATTTCATAAGGATTTTCATCTTTGAATGACCAATCTTGGACAATTTTTTAATGAATATTTTGTAGTAGCATGCTAGCCCCATAAAGGACCTAATTTCAACTATATTCTTTAGTGTTGTCCATTCCATGATGGAATTAATCTTCTCTGGATCAACATCTACCCCCTCCTTTGAGACTATATTTCCCAGGTAATGGATTAGTGACTGAAGGAAGTCACATTTACTAAGATTTACATAAATCTTATGTTATCCTAGTAGTTGTAACACTATGGCTAAATTCTCTTCATGCTCCTCCTTGGTCATTGAATTGACCAAAATGTCATCAACAAAAGCTACTACAAATTTATCCAAGGGTGTATAAAATTATTCATCAAGCACATAAAAGTTTGTTAGGTCCCTATAATACTAGTGTATCTCCCTTATTGTCACTTTTGTGTCCATGTAGCCCCCATATTGTTATTGTTGTGCCACATAGAAGCCCACTATTGTTATTGTTTTTCCCTTACACTATTATTGTTATGTAGGCTCTGATTACATTGTGACCTCTTAGACTCCTATATATACAAATGAGGTCTTGTCATTTGTATCATCCAAGAATTGTTCGTTTATGTAATGTAATGGAGGTTTTCCCCTCAAAGAGGATAAATTTTAAGTCATTGATCTATCTATTTGTGAGTTGCTTTCATAACATTTGGTTTCAGAGCTTTGGATTCTAGGGTTTCGCTTCTTCAAATAGGTCATCTCAAACAGGTGACCTAACCTTCTTTTCAGGCATCAGATTTAAATTCTATAAAAGTGGCTGAAATTTAATGGACTGTAGTTTTTTATGTATAATTTCATGGCCGAAGGTTGAAACAGCGACGTGTGGCATCCTGTACAACGTCGCTCTACTGAATCGGTCCATAATCAGGCCATCATGGGAGATGTGGCATAACTCTTTCTTGAAGAATCCAATATAGATCAGGCTTGTGGGGATGAAAAAAGGACCTAAAGAGCTATCATAAAAATAAATTTCAGATCTTGTAGATTTGCAATTATAGAGATACAACCACTGCAATATAGAGCTCCTAAAATGCAAGAAAAAGGTGTGTATTTTTTGCATAACTTTTGTTTGAAAAATTGGTTTGAAGTTATTCAAGGGACATATTGAAGCATAGATATCATTGTTTGATTCCAAAATTCCTTGAAACAAAAAAAAGGACACACCTAGTAAGCAACCATAAATCACTTCTATGATGCATGAAGAAGAGGAATAAATGCAACATGATATAGCAAATTGACGAGACCAAGTTCAACAAATTTCGCTCTCGCAAAAGGTAACAAAAAATGAATTGGAAGACATGATGAATGTTAAGATATATGGTATAAAAAGGGACATGGGAGTTAAGATAGATGGTATGAAAATGGACGTGGTAGTTCTGAAAGATGGGTTAAAATCAAACATAGAAGCAATGATGAATGACAATATAGAAGTGTTGAAGGAAGGTTTGGAAACGTTGTTAGAAGAAAGGCTTCCCAATGGTGACAAGGCAATCCACGAAAATCATGATGAAGACAAAAATAATATGAATTATGATTTTAGAGACTCCAATGTGGGGTTTAAGAACCACCACATTCCGAAGATAGATATGAGGAAGTTTGATGGCAAGGATCTGGTAACTTGGATACTATAGGTGGAGCAATATTTTGATCTATAGGATTGCAGCCCTCGCAAAATGTATGTATTGCATCTTTATATTTAGAACCAAATTAGTTTGTATGGTATAGATGGATTTGTTATCATAAACCACTTGTCACGTGGTCAATTTTTATGGAGGAAATGAGAACATATTGTGAAGATACAAATAGAAACACCTTCTTTAGCCAATTGATAAATCTCAAACAAAAGGGTTCAATGGCAGAGCACATTAAAGACTTCAGAAAATTGAATATTAGGGTAACTGATATTCTAAAGGAGCATAATATTGATGTCTTCATAGGGAATTTAAAATATAACATCCAACATGATGTTCTCCTTTGGGAAATAATTCATTGGAGAAGGCATTCAGGGTTGCAAGAAAAGTTGAAAGAAAAATTATGGCAACAAGGAAGTCTACCACTCACAACTATAAAGATGGAAGTGTTGTTGCTCCTAGTCTCCCACAACCTACAAGGTTGAAACCAAAATAATTGGAGGAAAAAATAGAAACATGGTTTTGTTACATTTGTGATAGAAAATACACTAAAGGTCATAAGTGTATTGAGAGGAAGTTATTCTACATAGATTGTGAAGAGGAGGAAGAAAAGGAACAAGAGACATCAAAAGAGGAGGATATACACCAGGAACCAACCCCAGATAAACAAGAAATGAATTTGACCATATCTTGTAATGCATTGGAAGGAATTACCACTCCTCAAACTCTCAAGATAGAAGGATATATAAATAAGAAAAAGGTAATATTGTTTATTGATTCACATAGTTCCTATCATTTTATTCATTCTAAGATAGCCAAGGAATTGAATTGCTTCATATATCCGGCACCAGAGTGTCAAGTGATGGTTGAAAATTGAGGAACAATAAAAAAATTTGGAAAGTGCCACAATATAAAGATAACCATGGGGGAATATGTACTGAATAGTCCAATGCTTTCCATTCCAATGGGTGGTGCTGATTTTGTACTAGGAGTCCAATGGTTAAAATTTTTGGGATCATCACTTTCAATTTTCAAGAACTTTTCTTGAATTGTCTTTTGTAATGGAAAGGAAGTTTAATTAAGGGGTATCGTAAGGAAACTAGGAAAGATAATCAACTTTAATGGCATGGGAAATGTTCTGAATAAAGAACAACAAGGCGTAATTGCACAATTATGATAACTAGGGGTTCAACATTGAAATCATATATTTCTCCAGATATACAAAAAGTATTGGACAAAAATTCTAAGATGTTTGAGACTCCCAAAGGCCTCCCACCTATTTGTGATCATGATTATTTGATTCACTTGATTCCAAGAAGTATTCCTCCAAACATCAGACCTTGCAAATATCATTATGCCCAAAAGAGTGAAATTGAATGTATGGTTGCAGAAATGCTAGAGGCTAGTATAATTCAACCTAGTGAAAGTTCTTTCTCTACTCGAGTAGCATTCGTGCACAAGAAGGATGGATCATGGTGTATGTTTCTATATTAGAGGGAGCTCAAAAAACTCACTATGAAAGCTAAATTCCCGTTCCTATCATTGATGAATTGTTGGATGAATTACACGGAGCAATTTACTTCACCAAGCTAGATCTTCGTTCAGGATATCAGACTGAAGACATTCTGAAAACAACATTCAGAACTAATGAGAGTCATTATGAATTTTTGGTCATGCCTTTTGGCCTTACTAATGCACCTTCCACATTTCAAGCTTTTATGAATTCCATTTTCAAATCCTTCCTTAGAAAATTTGTGTTAGTAATTTTTTTATGATATGCTAATCTACATCAGGTCTTGGAAGGATCATGTTCAACAAGGTTACAGGGTGTTCAAGCTATTGGTGAAGAAGCAATTATATGTAAAAGCCTCCAAATTTTTATTTGGATTATAGGAGGTAGAATATTTTGGTTCATATTGTATCTCATGAAGGTGTTAAGGTAGACCCTAACAAATTACAACCATTAAGGAATGGAAAATACCCACAACCAAAAGCATCTTTGAGTATTTCTCTAGTTGATAGGGTATTATCCTAAGTTTGTTAATAATTATGGGAGATTAGTGACACCTCTAACATCATTACTAAATAGAGATTCATTTTATTGGACTTCAGAAGCAACGAAGGCCTTTTAACATCTTAAAGAGGAAATGTGCCAAGCATCAGTCTTGGCTACACCAGACTTCACAAAAACTTTTATTGTGGAGTCTGATGCTTCAGGAAATGGAATTGGTGTTATTTTAATGCAAGAAGGAAGACCCATTGATTTTGAAAGTCATCCAATCAAAATAAAGTATTTACACAAAACTATTTATGAGAAGGAAATGTTAGAAATACTACATGCACTAAAGAAATCTCAACCTTACCTAATGGGAAGACACTTCAAGGTAAACACAAATTCTGATAGTCTTAAATACTTTTAGGAACAAAGACTATCTTCAAAAGAGCAAAAAAAAGGGTGACAAATACGTTGGGTTATGGCTTTGAAATAATCTACAAAAAACGGAAGCAAATTTTTTTTGCATTTGCACTCTCAAGAAAGGATGAGGATGTGGAAGCATTTCTTTGTGTAATTTCTATTATCCAACTTGAGTGGATAACTAAAGCAAGGGATGAATAGAATAATGATTAAGAGGTTTGGTCACTCATTCAAAATTTTAAGTAAGATCTGAGTACATATGATACATTTAGCTGGAATAATGATTCATTATGGTACAAAGATCACCTATATCTTAGTAAGAATTGCCAACTCAAACAAAATACCTTTTTGGAATTGCACACATCTCCCTTAGGAAGGCACTTAGGAATTTTAAAAACCTACCATAGGGTCAAGAAGGATTTATTTTTGGGATGCCCTTAAATATGATATTCAAAAGTTTGTGGTAGGATGTTTGGTTTGACAACAAAATAAAGTTGAGATAGTTAAGACCCCTGGTCTGCTACAACCTTTAGCCATTCCAAGTCAACATTGTTAGGAGGCTTCAATGGATTTTATCATTGGTTTACACAATTCTGAAAGAAAGAGTCTGATCATGGTGGTAGTTGATAGACTTACTAAGTATGCACACTTTTGTGCATTATCTCATCCTTTTAGAGCTAGTACAATTACTACTGAATTTATGGAAACAATTCAAAATCTTCTTGGAAATCCAAATATTATAATAATTAACAGATATCCCATTTTCACTAGAAATTTTTGGACGAAATTATTTTCTTGTCTTGGTACTCAATTATCTCATATCTCATCTTATAATTCTCAATCTGATGGGAAAAATAAGATAGTGAACAAATGTTTGGAAGGATATCTTCGTTGCTTTGTATCTGAAAAAAAAACACAATGGGTCAAGTTGTTACCTCTAGTTAAATGGTGGTATAACACTTCCTTCCATACTGCAAAAAAAATAACCCATTTTATGGCACTTTATGGATACCAACAACCATCCATCATATCATATTTAAGAGAAAAATATAAAGTTCAACCAGTGGAAGATCACATCGAGCATCAACAACAATTTCTCCAACTCTTAAAGGATAACCTCACACTAACTTGAAATCAAATGAAACAACAATAAAATCAACATCGCAGTGAAATAAGTTTTGAGGTAGGTGACTGGGTATTTTTATGGCTACAACCATACAAACAAATGTCTCTCAATCAAGCTAAGAAGGATAATAAATTATCACCTAAGTACAAATTGGAGTTTCATGCATCTTCTTGAGTACACCCGGTTTTCCATGTTTCATGCTTAAAGAAGGTTATAGGTGAACATATTTAAATTAAAATAGTGCTTCCAGAACTTGACAAAGAATTAAAAATCATATGTGATCTTGAAGTAGTCATGGAAACAAGAACCCGACAACTACGGAATCGATCAATTTCACAATATCTCATTAAGTGGAAGAACTTACCTGCTGAAGATTCCACATCAAAAGATGAGAATTCTATAGAGAAGCATGTAGAACTACTCAAGCATTGAGGACAACACTCTTTTGAAGGAGAGGGGCATGTTAGGTCTCTATAATACTAGTGTATCTCCCTTATTGTTATT
>APFE030501530.1:0-49469 GCA_000404065.3 Pinus taeda
TGGAATATGAAGGGTATTAGGGTTTAGTGAAGAAATTTGGGAAGGGATAGAGTTTGTAGGAATATGGGATGGGAACTTGGTATTTCTTGCAAATGAAATAAATGAAATAATAAGATAAACATGTAGCAACATTTGTGAATTTAATTGAAAAGGAAACAAGGATGGGATAAGAGGGATTTAACCTTGAAAAACAAACAAACCCTAGCACATTTGCCTACATTAACAACAGCGAAATTCACCATTTCTCTTGCAAATTTTTTAAGAAGAAAACCATTAGACACATCATCATTCAATCATCACTTGCCATCATGGATGAATTTAGAGCCTATCTGGTCGATTTAGCAGTTTGGGAGGGCGATTTGAGTGATTTAGCAAGTTTCTGGCGAATACAGTCTGAGTGGTCGCACCCCCAGCTCGAGTGGTCGCACCAGTTCAAAAATTGCACTGTGGGAGGGGCGCTGAGTGGTCGCACCTCGCCCAACTGGTCGCACCCTAACTTCGAGTGGTCGCACCTCTGAAAATGCCCGAAATTGCTGCAAAATCGCCTTCCTTTGCTCTCTCTTGTGTCTTGCAAGTTTGCAAATGCATAATGAGGCCATGAAGAGGGATTTTTAGTCTTTATAGGTCCACATTGGAAAAAATTAAATCATCAAACCCACTTTCTAATGTTGTATGTTTTGACATTTAATTTAACACTGTTCTTTTTTAGTTTCACTTTGCCTAAAATTGATCTTTTGAGTGTTTTCACTTGGTTCTTTTTGCAGGTTGAATATCTGATGGATTCTGGCGAGGAAACCAGGGTTATTGCTGGCATTCTGAAGAATTTTGAAAATTTCCTTATTTTTGCAATTTTCACATGACCTTGGGTTTAAAAACAGATTTTTTAAATCCAAGGTATAAATGAGCTGTAGCTAATGAAAAATATCACTGGAACATATTACATACCTCCTTCTGGCTTGCTGAAGACTATCGGACTTTTGACTCATGACCTTGCAATGATTTTGACCGAAACCCTAGACCTAGACTTGGAATTTCAAGACAAAAATGAAACAAGTGTGACACAAGTTTTTTCAAATGATATGACCTGATTCCAACAAAGCCAAGAAGGGAACAAGACCAGCTCCTCCATCAGTGTTATGGCATGCCTAACGAGATGCAAAACTGATGCTGATGAGACACCTACATATGCATATGCAAAGAGCTTTTGATCATCGATGGAGGGCTCAAGACCGACACTAACAACATCTACTTGTTGCAAAATCAACATCTTGCATACATATTGACACATCTCCAAGATATTCAATTTTCAAGGGTCTTCTCTCTTTCCACACTTTCCCAAATTCTTCATACCTTTCCCATGGAGATGTTATCACCAATTTATTCTAGTCATACAATGTTTATTTCCTTTTCCATGTGACCATAGTTACATATTTCATGACCTCTTCTTTCTCTCTTCACATATTTCTTCCCAGGAATTTCCATTAATAGTTCCTTCATTTTTATCAACCACCTCATGTTCCATATGAGGAAATATTATGTTTATTTCATCTAGTCAATATGTGAACCATGCCTTCATGCATCCTTGAAAGAGATCCCTTTTATTTGATCATACTCACGAGGTAGAGTATTATCCCATGCTATGACTTAATTTATCAAACATATGCATACATACCTCTTTTCTTTTCTTTTGGTCATCCAAAATTCCTTCAACAACTTCTTTTCTTTGATGGAAAGTACTTCAACCATCTCGACATGTTGCATTTCTTTGTCATCATACCATTATTATTTCAAAAAATGAATCTCATCCAAAGTGGAATTCTTAGCAAGACATTTGCTTCTTCCAAGAGATGAACCTTCTAATGAAGATTCCAACAGAGGATCTTAATTATCCTCATCCTACAAATTCTCTTTTCCAACGATGTATGATGATTTCTATACTAGATGACTCTCTTATACCCATAAGTTCTACTTATGCTTCCAATGAGGTTACCAAGAGCTACCTTTTTCTAATAATGACTACCATAGATTTATACTTCATCTATGTTTCAAGCTTCTTATGATGATGTGCTCTTGCATCAATCTTATGCCCTTATAATGCCATCTCCTAAAGTGATGCATCCTATAATGCTTCTATAGTTTCCTACCATGGTAACTTTACAAAAATTAAAAGGAAATTGGTGGAGAATATTATCTCAATCATTGTAGAGATATTTAACTTCCTCCTTCTTTGATTTCTTCCTTTTAACTTCTTCCACTTCTTCAATGATATGATATTCTTCCATTCCTCTTTTGTTGTTATCCTTCTTGAGTTTGGGACAATATCTCTTGTAGTGTCCATATTTTTTAGAACCATAGCATTGGGCCTTGGCGATATTCTTCTTCTTTTTCTAAGGACCAAACTTCCAAAACTTCCCTTTTCTCTTAGTCATGGCATAAAATGCTTGTGTTTGTTCATGTGATCCTACATCGTTTTTTTCCTTCAACCTAGTTTCTTCAATTGTGCATAGTCACCAAAGTTAATTGAAAGGGGTAGTTTCCTTCCTTCCATAGATGCTTGATGTAAAGTTACCCCATTCTTCCCGTAGTGCATTGAGTACTATGGTGGTCATTTCCTTATCAGAAATTATTTCTCCCAACTCTTGTAGTTGGTCTCTAATTTCTAACACCCTCATAAAGTATAAGGTTATTCCTTCTACTTTTGATATCTTCATCTTGTAGAATTCTTCTCTTAATGGGATCACTTCTCCTATAGTGCTTACAGAAAATAAAATTCTACACGTTTGTGATATATTTATTTAGATGTTTCCAACTTTGATACATAGGGAATGAGGGGATATTTGATGGATTCTATGAGAATTATTTGATCCCTTACTTCCCCTTTCATGTACTTTGCAAGTGTAAAACCCTCCTCCCACATTTACCCAAATTAATCGGTCTTCTGGCACAGACATGTGATGAGAGGCTACTATGATTTGATTCAACTCCCAATGTATAGTTAAGGAAGTGGAATTGACACAATACAACCAATCTGATCTTCTACACTTGTCACAGAACCTTCATGAGCCAACTAACATTTCCAGGTGATCAACCCCTAAGACAACTTGACATTTCACTGACCTAGGGCCTCATTTTCTCCCATGAAATGGGAATGCATGGGACTGGGACCCTCCAATCGCTCTCACAGTAAGGGCATGCAAGCGACTGGGATCTTTTTCAGCTAGTTCAAAGCTAGCGACCCCAAATTCTATGCCACTTTATCAGGGCCAAGTCTTAGGCCACTTCCCATAACTCCATGAAACCTTCAAGAAAAAAAATTAACATCAAAATAATGATACTAAAGAAAATTCTTGAACAAATATTTGACTAGACCTCTACTAGCCATGACAGGCATTTCATCAAACATGTCAAAAATATGCATTCTACAGGTTATAACAACATATCTGAGCATAGGGGTATCATACTTATCTGATAATCACTAAGAAGCATTAATGACTTATCACATTAGTTGCATTATCATCTATTAGGTCATATATTCATTGATCATTCATTTACAAATCAAAACATGATGAGAGCCATACATCATCAATGTCATAAAATATACTCATAACCAACATATAACTAACATAAATAACAAGGATATAACAACCATAAAATATACATATAAGCCAGTACATTTACACATGAAATACCAAGGAAAAAGAGCTCCTATTAGTGAGTGAAAAAGCCAACCAGGTTTGAGACTTCCATGAACCACCCAACCATATATTCTTTTAGCCAATCATCCTCGTGTCATATTCCAAGCATGAATGTGGGACTCATAACCAAAATAAATCAAGGCTTCCCGAGGCTACACCACCTCACCCTCATCAATAGAACCAAGATTTACGTCAATCCACACAGGATCACTAGGCCCTAAACAAGCATGGATGCCACTAGATTTCTCCACCTACACCATGAGGAATTTGCCTATCTCCTAGTCTCTAGGCTTTACCATAATCCACGCCGGATCACTAGGCCCTAACTAATACCCCTACAAGCTTTATCGTATATCTTGCCACTCACCAGCCAAGGATTCCTAGGCCTAATCAAGGGCACTCACCTCTAGGATTTACTGTATATCTCGCCATTCACTAGTCAAGGATTCCTAGGCCCACCGAGGTAACAAAAAACCTACCACAACCCACAGTCAGGTTCAGGGGTTACTAGGCCAAGGCTTTACTGTAATCCACAGTCTGATTCAGGGATCACTAGACCATGTGTTATTTATTTCAGAGACCACCTCACTCAGTTTTGAATCCATCCAACAATCCAGCTCAACCAAAAACATGAGGGCCCCATCACACCATGGCTATCCAAAAATGGCAAGGTTAGGCTGAAAAACATTATCACACCTGGAAAAACCCATGGCCATGACAACAAGAGAACCAAGAACTCACATGCATAACCATGCATGCTAAAATTAGCAAGGAAATCACACATGCAAATCGATACCTGCAAATAATTCTGTTGTTGTTGCTTGATATTTCTCTTTCTTGCTTGATCCTTGCTTCCCTTTGCCTTCTTTTCTTTTCTTGATCGAATGTTAGAGTGCTCCAAGAAAACTCTAAGTTTCCAAGAGTGTGTGAGAGAGAGAATAAAGAGAGAGCTCCAAAACTTAACTCACAAAAGGTACCAACTAATCCTCAAAAGCCTTTTTATTAATGACGCCTTTATTTTCTTCAATTTTCCATTATTTTCCTTCATTTTCCTTCTCACATGCAACCTATGACCTTTCACCTTATTTTTGTCCTAATTTCCATTATTTTCATAAATAAATGTCAAATAATGCCTCAGGCCTTTCCAAATCCTTTGTCATTGCCTTTGCCAATTTCCTTAGCCATAATAAACTAAATGAACACCCACACTAGGATGTTTTTCCCAACATTCAGCTTGGAATAAGTGTCCCATAACCGTGGTTATTATTTTTCCTTTTATTAACTTTTATTACATGGAATTTTCACCAAGGATGTTACAGAACCCTCCCCCTTGGGGGAACACCATCCCTGGTGTTCGATGACACCTACAACTAACAAAACTCTTGAAATCAAAACATATTTCCCATAGAGCTTTATAACTTAGCTCGAGGCAGTATTTATAATGATCAACCTGCTGAGAAGCAAACCAACATGACACATAACAACCATAACAACATGACAGCCATACCGCTTATTGGAGCTTTATAACACATCTCATGGTGGTATTTACATCCATATACATATGTACACATACCAAAAACATCACAGTAAAACATATGTCAGAAACATTCACTCAACCAATGAATAAGGAAGGATACATAGCCTGCATCTGATATGCCATCTCCCATGTAGCTTCATCGGGCCCAAAATGCTTCCATTGGACTTTAACCTGCTTGATTTCTCGGTTCCGATACATGAGCATCTTACTCTACAATATACAGTAAGGTTTCAACTGGAATTCTCCATCTGGCTCCACCTACAATACAGACTAGTCAATCACATTATCAACATCTTTAACATACTTCTTAAGAAATGACCCATGGAAAACATCATGAACTTTCATTGTCAGAGGCAGTGCAAGTCGATAGGTTATTGGTCCAATACTTTCAAGAATCTTGAAAGGTCCACAAAATCGAGGTTCCAACTTAGCACACAATCCAATCTACAATGATCTCTTCTTCAGCTTGATGTGCAAGTACACCTATTCCCCAAACTGAAACTCCTTAAACAAATTGTTCCAGTCTACATAGATTTTTTGCCTATCCTATGTTGCCTTTAGATTCTTCTTGATTACTTGCATTTCCTACTCCATTTCTGTCAACATGTTCAGTCCAATCAATACCCTGTTAAATGGATCACTACAACTGATGGGAGTATTATAACTCCACCCATACTATGCCTCAAACAGACTCATCCTCAAAGATTATTGATACCTATTATTGTAAGCGAACTCAACCAACAGAAGGTACTCCTCCCATCTCCTCTACTGATGCATCACATACATCTTCAACATGTCCACCAATATATTGTTGACCCTCTTTGTCTGTCCATCTCTCTGTGGATGATAAGTTATATTGAAGGCCAACTCTATCCCCAATCCTGCAAGTAACTCCTTCCAAAATTTGGAAGTGAACTTATCATCCCTGCCTGACAAAATATTCTTCGGTTTACCATGTAATATGACCACATCTTTGATGAAGACCCATGCCACATCACTAGTAGAATATGTAGATTTCACCGAAATGAAATGTGATACCTTTCTCAGCATGTCCAGCACAACCATGATGGAATCATGTTGTCTATATTTCCTCAGAAAAATTGTGATGAAACCCAAGGAAATGACCTCCCATTTCCACTCTTGAATCAAAATCGGATGTAGTAATCCACCTAGATGCTTACACTTTGCTTTTACCTGCTGACAATCTAAGCACCTAGCCACAAACTCTGCCACGTCCTTTTTTAGATTCGGCAAATGATAAAATTTCTTCATTGCTATCAATGTCTTTTGATATCCTGGGTGACCTTAATATGGTTTCACATGAAACTCTCTCAAGGCAATCTTCTTAAGCTCACTATTGTCTAGCGCATATATCCTATCCCTAAATCTAATCAAGCCATATATTGTAAGATGATAGTCTACATCTTGACCACCTGTACCTTGTCGTAACTTGTGCACAAGCTCCATGTACCTGTCATCCTATTGACCTACCTGTAAGATGAGATCTTGTAAATATGTCTCATAAGAACTCACAATTGCTATGTGATTCACTTGTATCTGCCTGCTAATAACATCTGCAACCTTGTTCTATTTACCCTTGGTGTATGTGATCTCAAATTTGAACTCACTAATCGTGTCCAACCATCTAGCTTGTCTAGCATTCAAAATCGATTGATCAAACAAGTATCTCAACCCACTGTGATCACTCATCAACAAAAACCTCCTGCCAAGAAGAGAGTGCTTCCACATCTTCAACGCATATATGATCACTGCCAGCTCAAGATCGTGTGTCGGCTAATTTTGCTTATGCTCATTGATTTTTTGTGACTCATAACACACTACTTGTCCTTCTTTCATAAGGGCTCCACCAAGTCCTCTCTTGCAAGTAGTTGTGCACACCACAAATTATTTTTCTGGATCTGCAATCTTTAACACTAGAGCATTTTCAACAACGGCTTCAACTACTCAAAACTTGTTGCACATTCCTCTGTCCATTCAAATTTCTTACCTTTCCTTTGCAATGACGTAACAGGATATGCAATGTGAAAGAAGTTCCTAATGAACCTCCTATAGTAACCCGCTAACCCCATAAATGATCTTACCTCATCCACATTTCAAGGAGCTTCCCACTCCATGATAGCCCTTATCTTATCTGGATCCACCACTATATTTTCCTTGGAAACAACATGTCCCAAATAATGTACCTCTATCTAAAAGAAACTACATTTTCTAAGCTTGGCATACAATTGATGCTCTCTTAGAAATATCAACACTGCTGCTAAATGCTTGACATGTTCTTCCTCATTCTTAGAATATATCAAGATGTCATCAATGAATACCATAACAAACCTATCCAAATAAGGATGCAATAGACTATTCATCAAGCACATGAAAGTAGTTGGAGCATCATCCAAACCAAATGGAACTACAACAAACTCATAATTCCATACCTTGTCCAGAAAGTTGTCTTGTATATGTCCTCTTCCTTGATACGTACATGATGATATCTGGATCTCATATCAATCTTTGAGAACATTCTTGCTCCCTTCAAATGATCGAACAAGTCATCAATCCTTGGCAACGAATACCTGTAGTTGATGGTTACCTTGTACAACTAATTGTAATCGATGCATAACCTGAGAGTACCATCATTCTTCTTAACAAACAATACCGGCGCACCCTAAGGCAACACACTTGGCCTAATGTATCCCTTTTCAAGCATTTCCTTCAATTGTAACTTCAGCTTTACTAACTCTAGTGCGGCAATCTTGTACAATGCCTTTGATGTTAGTGTTGTCCCTCGTACCAATTCAGTAGAAAATACCACTTCTTTGTGAGGCAGAAACTCTGAAATCTCTACTACAAACACATCCTGAAACTGCTGCAAGATCAAGTACTTACTTAATACCTTCGCATCCTCAACATATTTAACTTTATCACCGGAAATATGCAGCACTGCAAATAACACACACCCTTTCCTGCGGTTGCGCTTCACTTGCATATTTGTCACCATTATAACTTATGTTTCCTTCTTTATACCCTATAAGAATCTTTGTTTTCCATTGTCATCCAAGCACTCAATGGCCTTGTCATAACAATCCACTTTAGTCCTATGAAGATACAACCATTCCGTACCCAAAAGCATACTATGTGATCCTAACGAAAATACATTAAAATGTGAAGACGTAGGCATACCATTCAGCTCGAATGCACAAGTTCTTAACCAATGATACACTCTCTTCTTTGTACTTGTATCCAACTGCACTAACCAAGACTCTCAATGCACTTCTTTATTCAAACAACACTTATCCACCAAGTCAGGACCAACATAGCTATAATTAGATCCAAGATCAATAAAAATGGAAACAACTTGATCACACAGCTTATCATCCATCTTGATAAGACTTTCCTGGTGCTCTTCCTTCTTTTTATCTAGTGCTGCATAAATATGTGGAATGCTCTTCCCAACGTCCCCCACAATTTGCGCCTCCTATGCAATGTAAATTTGAGGCCTACCACCTTGATTCTATGGAAAATCCCTCATAATATGTTCCTTACCACGTGTCCAACACTCCAACCGTCATGTACCATCACCTCTAATTTTTTGTTGTGACCCATGTCCCTGTCTAGCTACATTGAACTTCTTGTATGGTGCAACATTCTCTTTCTCTTCTATATTTTGAGGCCTTGTTCTTTTCCGTTGCCATTTACCTTTACCTTTGTCTTTATCTTTCCCTTTCCATCCTTGTTGTGATTATTTCATACAACTTGATTGTTCATAGAAATGCTTCAATTTCTCAATAACTTCCTCAAGTCACCAAGACTTATCATACTCAATCCGATCTCACAGGAATTCACTCAATTAACCTCTAACGTAGCAAGTGCATTCATGGCATACTAAACAATACCCTTAATTTGACCACATATTGGAAAATACCTCAAAATCAATTTATTTAACCCCCTACCAATACTAACCCAATACACCTTTCCAATTTAACAAACCCCTACTTTCACTAGATATTGTAGGTATCCATTTTTCGTTAACATTTTTTATACCCTTTATATTTATATCCCTTTATATTCATTAACAATGGTAAGAAGATTTTGCACCTAGAAATAATAACTTAAATACTAGGCAGTTGAAAACTTGAAAGTTTCAATAAAAAAGAGGCAAATATAATTTGGTTGATTTATAAATATATACTGTGAAAAAAATTTAATCTAAAATACATATATTTCAACTCTCAATTGCATCTACCTTCTATTGAATACTGAAAAATATACACTACAACAGTTCAAAATAAAACCTCGATAACCAACACAATGGCACACCTTTCATATGGCTTATAGAATAGGAAGAGGAGAGAAAGTACAATGAATATGGGCACATGAAAAATCCTGTCTTGTTGGAATTTGTCAAATCATAGCCCTAACCTGATCACCTAGTGCACCATAGTTTCATGGTAAGGATGCCAAGTAAGTGTGTCTCCATCAAAAGATGAACTAGAGAACGAAATCATGTATCCCTTCCTTGAGATTTGTGTCCTCTACCTAAGATGGGAATTTCACATGCATAAGTATTCTAATTGACTAAGGATACACACCCTCTTAGTAAGAATAGATCACGCATGCTAAAAATAACAAAAGGAAAGCTCTAATAATAGAAAAACTCTATCCAAAACTGAAATTGCTAAATTTGAAACAACATCTAAACTAGACTTAATTGAAGTTGTGACATGTGTGCACTTAGCATGCATGCACCCTCTTCCAAACAATAGTCTATTTCACTATCTCCTATGGCATGCATGTGCCCTCTACCAAGAAATAGTTGGTATCATTATCTCCTTCACTTTCATTCAACATATTCATCAATAATGTAAGGAAAGGGTCAAGGTGCCATATTTATTGTCTTCATTAGAAGGATCACTAGCTAAGCAATAGGTAAAAAATATTAACGCACACGTTATAAATATATCACAGAGGTATTAGTAATGTGATGCATGTTTGTTCTAGATCAAGGTTGCTTGGGAGCAGGAGCGGAAGCGGGAAGCAAGAGTAGAAGCAAGAAGTGGGAGTGGAAGCAGGAGTAAAGAGTGACATTTTGAGAGTGAATTCTATATAATATATATCTTTATATATTTTGATGCATATATGTCAATAAAATCTTGTAGAATGATGAATTTTTGATAAAAAAAAAAAAAAAACATAAAAACATGGATTAAATCATATAACATCATTCATCTAGTAGTTATAATTTTCATCAACCACAGGTCCACAAATTACAAGTTCTCATTTATATAGCATGTAAGGGCGCACATAACCAAAATAACATCGAGTAAAATCCATCTCTTAACCGAAAATACATCAACAAATAGGCTTTGGATGACCTCTATCATCTAAAAAAAACATCTACAACAAATACCTACATATCATCAAAATCATTGCCTATCTTGGGATCTTTTCAATTAATACCACCCTCTAAGCATTAACATAAGATAGAAAAAATGCAGTATGTATTGTTAAGGATTATGGGAGAATAGGAGTGCCACTAAAAACATTACTGAAAAAAGATGCATTTTCTTGGACTCCAGAAGCAACTAAGGCCTTTAAACATCTTAAAGAGGCAAGGTGCCAAGCACTGGCCTTAGCTACACCAGACTTCATAAAAACCTTTGTTGTGGAATGTGATGCCTCAGAAATGGAATTGGTGTTGTTTTAATGCAAGAAGGAAGACCCATTGCTTTTGAAAGTCGTCTAATCAAGGGAAAGTATTTACACAAACCTATTTAGGATAAGGAAATGTTGGCAATACTACATGCACTAAAGTAATGGTGACCTTACCTATTGGGAAGACACTTCAAGGTAAAAATAGATCATGATAGGCATAAATACTTTTTGGAACAAATATTATCTTTAGAAGAGAAACAAAAATGGGTGACAAGGATGTTGGGTTGTGACTTTCAAATCATCTACAAAAAAGGGAAGCAAAATGTTGTTGTAGATGCACTCTCAAGAAAGGATGAGGATGTGGAAGCATTGCTCTATGCCATTTCTATTATCCAACTCGATTGAATAACTAAAGCAATGGATGAATGCGATAATGACGAAGAGGTGTGGACACTCATTCAAAAGTTGCAACAAGATCCCAGTACATTTGATACATTTATATGGAAAAACGATTCATTATGGTACAAAGATTGTTTATATCTCTATAATAATTCCCAACTCAAACAAAAGATTCATTTGGAATTGCACGCCTCCCCCTTAGGAGGGCACTCAGTATTTTTAAAAACTTACCACAAGGTCAAGAATGAATTTATTTGGGATGGCCTTAAATCTGATATTCAGAAGTTTGTGACAGAATGTTTGGTTTTCTAACAAAATAAAGTTGAGACAATTAAGACCTTAGGCCTGTTACAACCTTTAGCCATTCCAAGTCAGCATTGGGAGGAAGTCAATGGATTTTATCACAGGTTTACCCAAGCATTAAGGAAAGAGTGGCATCATGGTGGTAGTTGATAGACTTACCAAGTATGCACAATTTTGTGCATTGTCTTGTCCTTTTAAATCTAGTACAATTGCTATTGCATTTATGGAAAAAATCAAAAGTTACATGGAAACCCAAATATTATTGTAAGTTACAGAGATCCCATTTTCATTGGAAATTTTTGGACAATGTTATTTTCTTGTCTTGGTACTCAATTAGTTCATAGCTCATCTTATCATCCTCAATCTGACAAGAAAACTAAGATAGTGAACAAATGTTTGGAAGGATACATTTGTTGATTTGTATCTGATAAACAAACACAATGGGTCAAGTCGTTACCCCTAGTTGAATGGTGTTATAACACTTCCTTCCCTACTACAGCAAAAATGACCCCATTTATGGAACTTTATGGATATCATCCATCACATCATATTTAAGAGAAAATTATAAGGTTTTGTTGTGCTATACAACAACCTCTCCCCCCCCCCCCCCCCCCCCCCCCCCCCCCCCCCCCCCCAATTTTTAATTTTTAAACTTTTACTCTTAAAATGCCAAATAAAATGGGTCCCCTTTAGAATATAAATAAACGAAATAAACTTTTGAGTAAAATAAATTTTCCATAAAAGCCATATGAAAATTGCTTTTAGAGTATTTAGGACCGCTCATTGCAAATCACATTTCTTTAGAACCCGTGAACATCCAAGGAGAGCTTGCGATGTGATCAAACTCATATCAAAGCCCTCATTACAAAGTTTTAATCAAAGTACGCCATTTATAAATACAATGTGATAAAACTATCGCAACGCACACATCATATATCCCAAGGGATGACTTATAACGTTTCATTGAAATCTTGTGATGCGATAAGGCTGTCGCAATCACATATTGCTAATTCATAGGGAAGCATCCGAAAAACTCCATTGAAACATTTCAATGCGATTTAATTATCGCATATCGTGATCTCAATAAAAGCGAGCTATAAAATACTATGAATGCATGCAGTATAGGGATAAATCAATTATAAAGAAATAACGTGATTTGCCAAGTTTGAAACCCGTCGTCTTCACATGCCAACGCAGCACTCATTGCAATCGCAACCATGCAAACAAACCTTTTGAATGTAGCACTTGTACCTCCCAATTTGTGATACGTGATTATTACACAAATATTAAAATAACGCAAACGTTGATCGCAAATCGCAGAGTCACGACACCTATTCTAAAAAGGATCGTTACCAAACTTGCGACGCGACATATAGTTTTAGCATTAAAGTTTCACGTTGGAAGTTACGGTAAAACATTAAGGAGTAGTTATGGGTAAGTCCTTTATAGATTTCACCCGTGATAGCTAAGTAAAATATAACATCTCATGCATCTAATGCGCTTAACTACATTTGGATTGTAATTTGTATTATCTCCTCTCAAGTTTTTCGGCTGTTACGCTCCTCTTTCTCATTTTCCAGAGCTGGCCGAGAATCACACAATCGATCAAGATGTCTAAGAAATCTCGAAAGCTAAAGGCCCCCATTATAGTGGAAGAAGGACCAGCAAAATTGGTGTTAATTGCAGACACTACCTATCAAGGCCTCGGTAAAATCTCATGGGAAGGCATATACACTTTACTCGAAGTAGAAAATCCAATGGAGATAAAAGAGGAAGCAACAACTGATGGAATTGATCAAACAAAAAGCACGCTCAATGATTTGGCCAACTCCTTCCTCCATAGAATAGTAGCCCGAGCAAAAGTTTTACCATATAATGATCTAGTGAGATGGGTAATCGAAATTATTAACATCACAGACAGAGCTTTCTTCAAATCCAATGGGAGGATGTTCGGGACATTCAAATTTGAATATGTCAAGAGAATGTATCACTTGCTAGATCCTCAGCGATGCTACAACAAATCATTCCCGGAAGCTTTCGCTAAGGAGAATGACATAGAGTCAGACCCTATCAAACAGTGGAGACATTTTCCAAACAAGCATAAACATGAATCCTCTGGTATGTATTCTGTGGACTCCTTAGCATCTCTGTATTGTTATGTTGCTGCTATGGTATGTAGGCTCTTTGGAAGCCCTGATTCTGCTAGATTTTCTATAGAGATGGTTCCAATAATAGAAGTAGCAATCAACTCCTTTATTATGGATTGGGCAACCTTTATATCAGATAAAATGGCCAGTCAAACATTAGATTATAGAAGGAATACATTTGTCACCACTCGAGTCATGCCCCCATTTTATATGAGCGCCTACATAATGGACACAATCTGTTTTAATTCTTACTTGCCCTTTCTAGGTTGGAAATGGATTGTTCAGGATCCAACCCCCATTCATATTTATCATAAGTATTTATGCAAGTTTGACTACAAGAATCATATATACAGAATTTTCCATGGTTTTATTTTACCTGTTCATCAAGCCATTTTTAACAAACCTGCTCCTCGGGTATCTGACAAGGCTAGCATTGATTTAACTTCAATCGGTAGTTGGTTCAGGGAGGAAAATTTCACCTATATTAGGGTTTTGGCAATATTACAGACCCTCATGTCCTTCCACTCTATATTCCAGATAAGTTATTTTCTAGGGAAATACCAAACCAGATAGTGGAAAAGGGGATGACTAGAAACCTTAAAGACTCTACAAAACAAGTGTGGCCTTAATTTCCCCTCCGATGTGGCACTTACACATTGCATGATTTAAAAACGCTGAGAAAGAAGCGGAAAAAACTAATGATCTGATTCTAGCAGTGATTCCTAAAAGACAGTATGATCCAAACAAGGTCGCTTACAATTTCACCAGTTAGGTGAAAATTAGTAAATGTATACATGAGGAGGATGAGTTTGATGATTTATTCGCTTCATCAAAGTTATTCTCACAAGTAACTCATCTGGCAAGGTTCAAACTAGGATCCGCAAAGATGGATAAATTCATGGAATACGAGACAGGTTACAGACATTGCCTCTAGATTTATTGAATATTGCCCCTACTGTTCAACAAACAGAGCACAGCGGGGAACAAACTATTGAAGAGATTCCCAGGGAAGGGGAAACAATTGAAAAAACCAGTGAACCCCTTAGCACATATGTTAATATTGACCCCATCTTGATTAGAGATTGGGATCAGTTTGATCAGCAGATCAAAATCTAGAATGACCCCCAAAACATTGTTGCATCAGCATCGCCTGCACCACAACAACCCATCGTTATTGAGAGTGCGATTGAAGGGACACCCAATACAAATATAGCTTAGAAATAGATTGAAATAATCCCTGAAAATTCTTCAGGATAAATTACATTAAATATTGAGGAAATACCACCTTTGGATGTATTTTATAGCCCAAAGCACAGGGTTGTAGTCAAGATACAGAGGAAAAAGAGGAAAATTGACCAGACATCATCCACAACTCCTCAATTTGAATTTATGAATGTTATATGGAAGAATTTAGAGGTCAATGCTTCTGAGGATTTGACTAAGTTATCCCAATTTGAAGGGGCTTACACAGCTGCTACAATTGATAAGGCCACTGAAGTTAACCAATTAATCAAAGAAAAAGATCAAAGGATTACTCAGCTTGAAGAGCAAATAGCTGTAGAACAATAGAAGATTAATCGGCTTGAAGAACAGTTGGTGGAAGAAAAAAAAAGAATGAGCAGCTCAAAGTAGAATTAAACCTAGAGAAACTGAAGATTGACCAACATGCCATCCAAAAACAACAACAGTTGTCCCAACAGCTCGAACAAGTTCAATTGACACATCAACAAGAAATGAAGGCTAAAGAGCAGAAGATATCACAACTACAACTATATATAGAACAGTTCAGAGATTATCCTAAGGTCGAGGAATTTAAGAAGGAAGCCCTAGAAGAAAATAAGGCCTTATCGCAACAACTCAATCTACTTTGCCATAAAATATCTCTTGTCAACCCATTATGCATCATAACTACATCATTGATCAATCACGCAGTTAATACCAGATTAGAATTTGAGGATGTAGATGACAAGGTCACAAATTTCCACTCTTAGGAAAGCACAGTGGAAGGCAGAGCTACTAACCTACTGAAATTTCAAGAGTCGCATAAAGAAATATTGTTTTCGGAATGGGAAACACAGTTGATAAAGGTAGAAAAGGCTACTTCCAGGGCCAGAGCTATAATGAACAATGTGATTGAGCTGGTAAATGATAATTTATATGAGCCAATTTGATTTCTGATTGTTCCTCAGGAAAGATTCCAAAGTGAAAATGTTAGAAAATCAATGGAAGCAGGATTTAGCCACCAAAGATGAGCAACTCAGCAGAGTACAAAGCCTTACTGGATGTGTATTGGTCCTTTTTGGTCAAGACGCATAGTCAACAGATAATCATCAAATGCCTTGCCGATGTTGTTGATCACATGGTACCCGAGCTTTCAGATGCCACATACACGGGACAACTACACTCCAGGATGAGTCATCCTACGGAAATTCAAAACATGCTCTCATTTGTCAGTTGCGAATACAGGAGAAGAAATAGATACAATGAATCTTTCAAAGGAAATCGCACTACTATTTTGCAATTCAAATCCCAGATTTTAATGTTTACAGTTCCAACAATTCTAAGCGATTTTTGTTGACAGCTTGTTTTAATCCTATTATATAAACACTTTCATGTTATTGAAGAAGGGGTCCTCGATCTGTACAAAAACTAGACTTGAGAAGTTGCACTTCTGCACTTCTTAATTTATTTTTTATAAACAGTGGATCAAGGTTTCAGATTTTTGTGAAAGAAATTTTTCAAGACCTGCATTTCTGTATCTCCTCAAAGTTTCTGGAATAAAAAGGTGGAATCAGAATGTTACTTACATATCAAAACTCAAATGCATGCGGTATTTCTGTCACTGTTCTTTTTGTCTTGTTCTTTATGTAATTAACATTTCATTTAATTTTCTATTGGTGATGTCTTAACATGCTTCAAGCAATTCTATATTGAGTCACTTTTGAATGATTTAGAATTGTTATATTAAAGATATATGTCAGCAATAAATACGAGTAGGTCATGCGATATGTTTTCATAATTAATTTGTTTAATTTCTTAAATAAAGCAATCATTATTTAAATGCATCTTTCTGTGGATAAGTAAATCATCTATATGATTGTTTGTCTACTAGGAATTATCAAAAATCGCATTGTTATAAGATTACCCGGGTTATATACATATATTTGTATATTTTAAAGTCATAGATTAAACCATCTACCATCTTCGATATACATTTTAAAACTCTCATTCACTAAACCACACATTATTAGTAAATTGGTCCCATAATATCTAGTCAGAGCCATGATCCCAAATGGAAAAGGAGTTGTACTAAGGTCTGGACCAGATGGTTATCCCCCAGTGTTGGTGCTATGATTTTAGAGGCAGCAACAATTTTGGCACTAGAAGGAGGCCCTAACTATGAATGGTGAGTAAATCTAAATCCACGGGCCATTCTAAGAGGAAAACTCCCTCACCATCTCCTCCAACTTCTCCTTCACATTCTAAATCTCCTATTCCTAAGCGAGAAATTGAAAAGAAAAATACAACATCCACTGTTGAAACCCTAAACGTACTAGACATTTCTTCTCCTCAACCCCCTGAAGTATAGTCTTTGATTCATAAAATCCAAGGATTTTCAATATCCCATGAACAGTCTAAGTTATCCCAAGGCAGTGTGACTTCGCAATATATCCCATCGCAGCCGCTTACTAGAGCATAGAGTGAAAAACTTGGTATTCCACCAGTCTAATTCCCTCTGCCAAGTCGAAAAAGGGCTAGGAAGACACCATCTAAATCTAACAGTGAGACTCTGTCCTCATCATCATCTATTCCATCCATACCATTGCAAGATCATCCATCACTTTCCCAACTTCAGATCATAGTCCAACAAGGTATAGGAACTTCAACATCCTCTACCCGATCACTATCAACTGCTTCATCACCCTCTTCTACTGTTAGCTCAACGATGGCACATAATCAACGTCAACCAAGGCCATGAACCAACCCAGGAGAATTCAAAATGCCTACACCTTTCAGTCAATTACCAGCACATCCTGAAAAATGGTTACCAAAATTTAATCCTGACATTGGCCTGTTAGCAGAAGAACATATAAATAATTTCATGTTATCAATCAACTTGAATGGAGTAATGGAAGAAGATGATGTTGCTAGAATATTTCTGTTATCACTCAGGTTGTCCCTAAGCTCCTGAAGGGATACAGCCGAGGTAACCACAAACCAATCTTTGGATTACAGGTTCTAGCCCACCTATAATCAGAGAGGGCTCTCTCTTGATGATTTAGCTTTGTTGATGATGATTTTAGGCTAGCTATTGGGTTCAGTGGGTTTTGTTTAGGTTTGGATGGTGTTTGAATGGAAGGAAGATGCATTCAAGTAGAGAGGCATGCATAGAGTGATAAGTTTCGAACCATTGGGCATGGAGTCAAGGAGTAGGACCGTAGGTAGGCTTTCCCGATCACAAGAGGAATATGGAGCAAGGTAGTTGCACATGAAACAACCTTCAAGCTAAAGAGATGGAGTGAAATGTAAGGACTGAGAGGTAATTAAGAATCTCTCAATCAGCTTAACAGAGGGAAGGAAAATGAGCTCTATCTAGGGGGAGTTAAGAATCCCTGGATAACTGTCATACATGGTGAATTAGGGCAAATATGAGCCATATGGAATTCATATTTATGCCTAAAACAGATGAAAAACATAAAGAAATAGCAGAAATTGAGCATAGAGTGCAATTAAACAAGTTCTAAGCTAATCTTTCTTTCTACTGCTTAGATAATGATATATGAATGGAAAAACAGAGGTAAGAAGCACTTATTGAGTCATGTATCAGCACAAGAATTCCACAGTCACTCTTCAACCATTTAAACACAGTACTCAATTCATTCTCCGAGCTCTTAAGCAGTCTTTGATTATAGAAATTATCAAATATACAGTGCGAGTCTTTGCTCAAGCAAAACATCTAACCAACAAAAACCAACCTCCAATATATCTCTTTTACAAGTATATATAGGAGATTTACAAAAATATCCCATAGGGAAATATCTGGTCATTAATATATCCATCTACTCCTGACAAAATTAATAATGATTTGTGGAAAAAATTGCGCAAAAATAAGTGAGGCATTTAAAGCTCTTTACTCGTTAGGGCAGGTGTCCTGTGTGTTGTTGACCCTTCGGTTCTGGCTGGCAGTGGGTGATTGTTTCCCTGAAATGTTGTCTTGTAGTGCTGTCCTGTGACATCTATTTTGTGTTTTTGAATATCGGCGCGAATTTTGCCTACCGTTAATTTGAATCTTATGGCAGCTAAGCCACATACCAAAATTCCCTTAAGCAGTCAAAAGATTCAAACTACTTTAAAGATCTGAAGCAGACTTTGCCACCAATCCTCAGTCGGCAACTGATGTTTTCTTAATTTGTATAATGTTTCATCAACTTCAGTGTAGGTATAATAATTCGGCCAAACTGGAAAAAGGTGTGCCACCTCATGCTCTATGTAAAACAGATGCTCCAGCTTGTCATATAAAATCTGCCCTGTGGGAGGGGCTATTTCTTCTGTGCTGCTGGATGATGTTGTTATTTGATTCTGTATGAAAGCACTCAGCCTGTTTGCATACTGTTCCTACTTTAATAGCCTTCCAGCACTAGTAACCAGGTTGGGTAAACCTTTGGTTTGCAAGTTTGCAAGCCTCTGTCTAAAGGCATTCACCTCTATCAGCATTTCCTGGCTCTTTCTTTCTATAGTCTGGACAAAATTCCTCATTGTCAGCACTTTCTTGACTTTTATTATAGCTTCTGTCCTGTTCTGGATGTTTAGTATTGCCAGCTGGTCACCAGTACTAGTATTCAAAAAGTGAATCAATCGAGTAGCTTGCTCAGGCTTGTTTGCCAGCAATGTTCTGGCTTTATGAGTTTCATGCTGAGCTACCATCATCAATTCTACTTGATCAAACATAGTTTGTATTCCTGTCCATTGTTCAGCAAGAGATTGGCCAATTTTATTCCACAAAATTGTTTTTATCTCAGTCAAGGTCCTATGGAGAGTGAGGTATTTCTCCAAGGCCTTTATCTTATTTTCCAAGGCCTTTGCTTCCCTGGTTATTTCAGCAACTGTCATTTTTGACTTATCATAGCTAGCCTCAATCTTGGCTAGTTTTTCTTTTGCTTCCTTCATCTCTGTCATTTGTAATTCAAGAGCTTTAATTTCTTTCATCATGGCCTCCATGCCCAAGCTGGCCTCTTGCACTGCTACTGTTGTTGTATCTGTTGAAGTCGATGTACCTGCTGCCGTTGTTGGATCTAGGGGAGGTGTCGTTGAAGTAACTGCTGTTGAAGGAGCCGTAGGTGTCGGAGCTGGTACTATTGGAGCAATTTGGGATGGTTGAGGAGCCAACTCTGGCTGTTTCCCTCGCTGAGCCTCCTCCAATGCGTTTTCCATTTCTATTATCCTCTGATTCATCCTCATAAGTAGACTTACCACATCTTCTACTTCTTGCTGTTGTGCTACTTCTGCAGTTTGAGGATGTATAGTGACTGGAAGCTTCATTTGTTTTCTTAATGCTGCTATGTCCTCCTCCTTTTTCCTAATCAAGGCCTGTGTGCCCTTAGGATCTTTGGGGTCGTGTCCCAACTCTATGATGATCTCCTCCAAGGATTTTATCCTATTATCCTTGGCCAACGATGATGCTTTCTCCAGCTCTAACTGGGCAGAGGTATTGTATAAAGAGTTCTGCAATCTGTGGGCCAAAAGAGCCTTGTCTGCCAATGTAGAATACACCATTTCTCCTGTTTGCTTATGTAGTTCAATCTGGTCTAGAGGATGTTTATATTTCGCCAGTACCTCCAGATTAGTTCTAATATAATCTGCAGCCGATTGTGGCTGCTGAGTAGTAGGCTTGAAGTGACTGAGGGTCATCTTCCCTGCTTCTATGTCATAGGCTACCATTAGCCTTTGCTGATTTGTTGGTGCCATTCTCATTAATTGGTTGTAAAGCTGGAACCTTATCGGCTCGTTCCTTGCTTTAATCTCTGTGAATGCCTTCTTTATATCCGAGCTCCTTTGGGTCTGCTGTTTGGAGGATGAAACTTCTCCTGGTTGCCTCTCTTTCTCTTACTAAAAAGAGCTGGCCGATGTTTCCAAAATTGGAGGGATCTGTCGCTCAGCAGTCCCCTCACCCCTGATGTTTCCCATGGTCTCTTCAGTGATTTCATCCTCGGCATAGGGTTTTAACCTCTACCTTTTTTCTCCTTGCTAATCTGTGGATGTCCCTGTGGGTGTCTCATCTGTTCTATCCCTCTTTTTACCTCTTTCCTCATTGTGAGGAGTTTGTAGCACAGAGATTTCAGGTGCTCTTGTTTGTGTCAAAGGGCTTTCCTCTTGACCCTTTTCTGGATTTGAGGATGGCTGCTCCTCCATTGTGCTTTGCTATTCAGAATGTTCAATTTCTTTGCTCTTTTCTGTTGATGATATGGCCTCTTTAGCAGGCTGCCTTAAAGTAGCAGTTGATGTGCTTTCTCCCACTGGTTGAGGTTGCGTGAAGGTGACCTGTGCAACACAATCCAGGTCAATTATTTTCTCAATTTCTTTCATGTCTCTCTCTAATTTTTCTTCTTCAGTGAGCTCTTCATCATCTAAGGTGCCCTCTACCCATTCTGGTTGATTGGCATATTGTTCAATGTGGGGGAGTAGCCGGTGCACATATCCTGAAAGCCTATGTTTGATTCTTCTAAGGCTTATGAAGTGTTCAGGGTCATATGGTGCCCAATAGAAACTTTGTTTGAGCCTGATTTCTTGCCCTAGCATGTTGTCTGCATCTTTCCATGCTTCTTCCCTTTCGTTAAACACGAAGGGACCCAACTGGTTTCTGATTTTAAGTTGTGCCTTTTTGTTTTTCCCATGAAAATGGGTCAAGTCTGCATTACTGAATTGCCTGAAATATTCCAAGGCAAAAAGTCTCATCGGGACATATCTTGGCAGTTTATAGGGAGACAACTCACACCCATAAATTCTTATTACTGTGTGGTTTTAGTAAAAGTACCAATCACCAATACTGTAGCCCTTAGAAAGATGCAAGATCCTTTGCATTTCAACAGTAAGCCTCGCAGGGGGAGTCACCATCAACAGGCAAGTAGCAGGGTAAATGAATAGATCAATAAAATCACAATATGTGTGTGGAGAGTGATGGACTTCATGGAAAACAGAGGTCCAGTAAACAACCAATCTCTTCTCTCCCTTTGGGTCCAACCTTCTGAGGGGAACCTTAAAACTATCTGGATGATAGTAGAGCAGGAGGTGGTATATATAAGAAGTGTATTTAAATAATCTTTCCCTCTCCATCATCATGAATTGTTCATGTATCTTGTTTGCTATGAATGTGGCATAGTCGTACATGACAGCAGAGGGCTGCCCTGGGGTGAATATGGTTAGGAGAAAGAATACAGTCTCATCCACAAATTCTCCTGTTTTACATCCTAAGATGTATGAAATCATGTCCGCCATGATCTTGCCTGTTTCATTAAATGAAGCCTGATGATATGGAGGAGGATGATCATATTGGCACTCTGGCTTCATGAACAGCTGACTAACTCTTGATATTTCTGCGTTGGAGAGCTTGGCACCCTGATCCACCAAGAGTTTCATTGTGAGGGGAGCCAGAGTCTGAGGAGGCTCAAAGTTCAGCATTTCATTTATAGCCTGTGGAGTGGTATGGAAGAGGACAGACCCATCTGGTCTGAGAATTTCCCTCAGCGTGGGTTCATAGTGTGCATGGCATAGGTGAATGAACTCAGGTAGCACATTGACTTCTGGGAGATAATAGAGGGGCATGCTGGATTGCCAAATCCCCAAAATATCAGTGTTATTCCTGTGATTGTGTTTGAATTGGCCCACAGCTTTGAGATGAGCAGTAAGGCCCATCATATCTCTAATCTGAAAGTCTCTGTTAGCTAATGGTAGCCAGTCTAAGTCCATATGTGGAGCATTTAAAGGAGTAATGTTCAAGGCTACTGGAGTCTCCATATCTGATAATGCTGGTATGGATTGGAATGTGGGAGTCAAATAGGAATAGGAAGTGAAATTTTAAGCTCAGAGGATCTTGACAACAGTCCAAGACTGACTTTTTCTCCCAAACCAATTTTTGTGTCTTGAGTTTATGGTAAATGACAAATTTATAGCCCTTTGACTGGGTTCTGTGCACAGAATTGTTGAATTGCAGGCTCTGTGGACTGAGTGCTGAGGGAAGTGGAGTTGGATTTCGTCGAAAAGGGCACACGTTTGCAAAGGGAAGGGGAACTGAGGGTTCCCCTTTTAGACAACAGGCTGTAATTAACCAGAACAGGGAACCCAACTGAATTAACTCAATAGTGTGAGCGATTCGTGGAGTTTATTAGCGAATATAGCTGAGCGCAGTGTTGGAATAGCTCGCTTGCAGAGGAGATTCGTTGAGTTTAGCAAGATTGCTGCAAATTACCAGCTCAAAATAAGAAATGTTGAGCAGGGGAGGACTGGTAGGAGTGCTAATGGAGAAAATGCAGGTGCCTTCGGAAATTTTGAACAGAGACGAGAAAAAAAAGGGCTTTCGGGTGAAATGCGGATAAATACCTTTTAACAGGGTGTTGTGGGCACTTGAACAGGTACCGGTTGAGCTGCGGAGCGCTGTTGCAGAGCAGGATTGTAGGTTGACCGTCTGTAGAAGCTCTAGGAGTGCTAGATAGCAGAAAAATGCATGCACGTTGTTTACACAGCGAACGCAAAAAATAAGCCAAAACTGCCGCTTTCCCGGCTTTTAACCAAATTTTGGAAATTTGGCGCTTTTTGGCACTTTCCTTGGATGACTTCATCATGACGTATTTTTGTCGGGTAGCGGGTACGGAAGGTGACGTGGCGGCTGACGTGGATGATGACATCAGCATGCCACGGTGGCAGGGTGATGTCAGCAAGGCGCAAGCGTGAAGAGGTGAGGTGGCGATGATGTGGTACCAATGCCATACGGTGACGGAAGCGACAGGGAATGGCGATAAGCGGTTTTGCATTGGACCGCTTTTGGTACGGGAGCGGTATGCGTCAGGGGCGACCCGATGCAATGAACAGCAGACAGCTGTCCCGGTGTACAACAGGGAAACCGTCGTCCATTGGGTGCTATCGCACCGTTACGTAAGGGTGACCGATATGCATGAGGGTCGTCGAATCCGGGAGAGGCGATCCGACGGTGGACGGGAGGAGAAGATGCACGGGTTTTAATCAAACTGCACGTGCGATAAACTTTAATTATTCTCGGCTTCGGGTGGGTTTTGAACTTTAGAAATTGGTGTGCTTTGGCGGGGGACTGTGGTTATTTTATTAATCAAACATCAATAAAATCCAAAATACAATGTGCACGGGGTGTGGTATGGTTTGGTGTGTGGAGAAAGGGTTTAGCAGGGTTATTTATTTAACCAGATGTTAAATAAATCCCGAGAGTAGTGACACGGAAGGCTAATATTAGATCCCAGATGAATCTAACATTTCCCGACTTTTATTTATTTGGCTATAGTTGCCATGGGGGGAATATTTAATATTTTTGGGGTTTTATAAAGTTTTTTGCATAATAGGGGATAGGGAAATGATTTAGGGAACTAGATAATAAGGTTAGATATTAATATGACTTGGAGGAAAGGAAATGTAAGTGAAACGATGGACTCAGTATAGATTATTTTTACACAAGAAATGTGGCTTCTTTTCACTAAGTTAACTTCAGAAGTCAACTTGGTTTTTAACCAAAATGGAGTAAAAATGGATCCTTTTGGGCAGATCCCAAGATCCTTGAAGGGATGTTAGTAAATGACCTCTGAGGGGATGAAGGGGAAGTTAGACATGCTTCCAAACCTTGCCATCAAATAGTGCCTTGGTACTCCTACTTCAACTGAGATGATCTTTCTTTGTTTAGGTCAAAACTGCAGATGGTCTTGTTTGTGCAACTCCAAGCTACCTACCCAGCCTAATACACCTAGCGTTTTTTGTTACTTCAATAAGGGTGCACTTGGACTTGCAAACCATGATTTCCCTTTTCTTTTTAACTACCCTGCTATCTAAAAACTATCCTTATTTCTTCCAAGGGCCCAGATTAAGCAGTTGGGCTCCTTAAGTTTCTCTACCTAACTAGTCATCTACCAAGCTTGAGCTGTTTGGACAGGAATCATTCTCTATTATTCAACAAGCAATTTAAACATGGCATGGTCCAGATTGAACAGTTGGGCCATCCACGAAATCTGATCAGCAACAGTACCTCCACCTGGTAAATCTGTAAAAATTTAAGACAACAGTGGCATTGTGACTAGCACACTCTCATGGACACTTCTTTGGCCTGTGTAGCAAATATGGAACCTTGCAGTATGCAAAGTATGACATATTTGGCATGTAAAAATGTCGATCATGAAATATGAATACCTATTGCAGCAGGAGGCTAATAGTGGCTCCACTTGGGGATGGCTTTTCCTTGTGAAAAGTCAAGAACAACATGTCAGAATGCCCTAATCTTTAGTTGTTGTTGTATTCTTGCAAAATTCCCTTTGTTGGATGCCTTATTTATGAACATGACATCAGACTTGAAGAGCTTAGGGCCTTCACTCCGGGCTTCAACTCCAGCAAGCTTTCCATTCAAAAACTGAAATCCTACCTACCTACTCTAATCAGCACTTATTTTGCTATTAGGTAAAATCAAATAGCCAGTGCAGCCAGGTAAGCAACTGTAGAAGGAAATGAACTGGTTGACTATTTGTTAATGAGATTGTAAGCAGTATTCGGTTAGGTGCCCTCATAACCAAAATTGTGACATAGAAAGGGTGCTATTGATATATCTGGTCCTCACAGAGAAAGTATGTGAAATAACCTGAGGTGAGAAGAAATTCCATGTAGTCTGCTATGGGATCAATAAAAACATCACGTGGGACAGTTTCTTCTGGGGTTTCCCGATCTGGCGGAACAACTACATCCCCAGTAATAGGCCCTGCGAGTAATTCTTGAGTTCTTTCCTTGAAAGCAAGATTTTCCTCAATCTGTAAGTCATAAGGTGGTAACATCTCCTTATGATTTGGGGGAGGAAGATTTCGAAAAAACTCTTTAGGATCACAAAATTTATATGACTGAATTTGAGAATGTAGAAGTTCAATTTCTTTTTCATATCTTTCAACAACTAAATCAAGAAAAAGGTTATGCGGGTGCCCTGCTATCTTTAACAACACCAATCTGAAAAATTCTCCATCAAGCTCAAATTGTGATAAACTGTCCCTGAATTCATCTAAAGCTTCACCAAATGAAAGATCTTTCATGAACCTGGCCATCTTATCTTATTGTTAATTAATGCTTTGGAATATGAACTACTCGGTTGTAGGATTGGTTCGTTCCTCAGTGGAGTCTCAACTGAAAACGAAGTGGAGTCGCCAGGTGGATGCCCTAACTTTGACGTGCCTGATCTCTGTCCACCATTGAAGATCAGAATTAAACATGTAACAGTTCTGAAGAAAAGGAGCACTATCTTCATCAAAACAAGATTTCCTCAGCGGAGCTTCGGACTAGTTTTGTGAGATTCTCTAAGGAAGTTCCCCAGTATGGTCGCCATTATGTTATCACTCAGGTTGTCCCTAAGCTCCTGAAGGGATACGGCCAAGGTAACCACAAACCAATCTTTGGATTACAGGTTCTAGCCCACTTGTAATCAGAGAGGGCTCTCTCTTGATGATTTAGCTTTGTTGATGATGATTTTAGGCTAGCTATTGGGTTCAGTGGGTTTTGTTTAGGTTTGGATGGTGTTTGGATGGAAGGAAGATGCATTCAAGCAGAGAGGCATGCATAGAGTGATAAGTTTCAAACCATTGGGCATGGAGTCAAGGAGTAGGACCGCAGGTAGGCTTTCCTGATCACAAGAGGAATATGGAGCAAGGTAGCTGCACATGAAACAACCTTCAAGCTAAAGAGATGGAGTGAAATGTAAGGAATGAGAGGCAATTAAGAATCTCTCAAACAGCTTAACAGAGGGAAGGAAAATGAGCTCTATCTATGGGCAGTTAAGAATCCAAGAATAACTGCCATACATGGTGAATTAGGGTAAATATGAGCCAGATGGAATTCATATTTATGCCTAAAACAGATGAAAAACATAAAGAAACCACAGAAATTAAGCATAGAGTGCAATTAAACAAGTTCTAAGCTAATCTTTCTTTCTGTTGCTTAGATAATGATATATGAATGGAAAAACAGAGGTAAGAAGCACTTATTGAGTCATGTATCAGCACAAGAATTCCACAGTCACTCTTCAACCATTTAAACACAGTATTCAATTCATTCTCCGAGCTCTTAAGCAGTCTTTGATTATAGAAATTATCAAATATACAGTGCGAGTCTCTGCTCAAGCAAAACATCTAACCAACAAAAACCAACCTCCAATATATCTCTTTTACAAGTATATATAGGAGTTTTACAAAAATATCCCATAGGGAAATATCTAGTCATTAATATATACATCTACTCCTGACAAAATTAATAACGATTTGTGGAAAAAATCACGCAGAAATAAGTGAGGCATTTAAAGCTCTTTACTCGTTAGGGCAGGTGTCCTGTGTGCTGTTGACCCTTCGGTTCTGGCTGGCGGTGGGTGATCGTTTCCCTGAAATGTTGTCTTGTAGTGCTGTCCTGTGACATATGTTCTGTGTTTTTGAATATCGGTGCGAATTTCGCCTACTGTTAATTTGAATCTTATGGCAACTGAGCCACATACCAAAATTCCCTTAAGCAGTCAAAAGATTCAAACTACTTTAAAGATCTGAAGCAGACTTTGCCACCAATCCTCACTCGGCAACTAATGTTTTCTTAATTTGTATAATGTTTCATCAACTTCAGTGTAGGTATAATAATTCGGCCAAACTGGAAAAAGGTGTGCCACCTCATGCTCTATGTAAAACAGATGCTCCAGCTTGTCATATAAACTCTGCCCTGTGGGAGGGACTGCTTCTTCTGTGCTGCTGGATGACGTTGTTATTTGATTCTGTATGAAATCACTCAGCCTGTTTGCATATTGTTCCTACTTTAATAGCCTTCCAGCACTGGTAACCAGGTTGGGTAAACCTTTGGTTTGCAAGTTTGCAAGCCTCTGTCTAAAGGCATTCACCTCTATCAGCATTTCCTGGCACTTTCTTTCTATAGTCTGGACAAAATTCTTCATTGTCAGAACTTTCTTGACTTTTATTATAGCTTCTGTCCTATTCTGGATGTTTAGTACTGCCAGCTGGTCACCAGTACTAGTATTCAAAAAGTGAATCAATCAAGTAGCTTGCTCAGGCTTGTTTGCGAGCAATGTTCTGGCTTTATGAGTTTCATGCTGAGCTACCGTCATCAATTCTACTTGATCAAACATAGTTTGTATTCCTGTCCATTGTTCAGCAAGAGATTGGCCAATTTTATTCCACAAAATTGTTTTTATCTCAGTCAAGGTCCTATGGAGAGTGAGGTCTTTCTCCAAGGCCTTTATCTTATTTTCCAGGGCCTTTACTTCCCTAGTTTTTTCAGCAACTGTCATTTTTGACTTATCATAGCTAGCCTCAATCTTGGCTAGTTTTTCTTTTGTTTCCTTCATATCTGTCATTTGTAATTCAAGAGCTTTAATTTCTTTCATCATGGCCTCCATGCCCAAGCTAGCCTCTTGCACTGCTGCTGATGTTGGATTTGTTGAAGTCGATGTACCTGCTGCCGCTGTTGGATCTGGGGGAGGTGTCGTTGAAGTAATTTCTGTTGAAGGAGCCATAGGTGTCGGAGCTGGTACTATTGGAGCAGTTTGGGATGGTTGAGGAGCCAACTTTGGCTGTTTCCATCGCTAAGCCTCCTCCAATGCATTTTCCATTTCTATTATCCTCTGATTCATCCTCATAAGTAGACTTACCACATCTTCTACTTCTTGCTGTTGTGCTACTTCTGCGGTTTGAGGATGTATAGTGACTGGCAACTTCATTTGTTTTCTTAATGTTGTTATGTCCTCCTCCTTTTTGCTAATCAAGGCCTGTGTGCCCTTGGGATCTTTGGGATCGTGTCCCAACTCTATGATGATCTCCTCCAAGGATTTTATCCTATTATCCTTGGCCAACGATGATGCTTTCTCCAGCTCTAACTGGGCAGAGGTATTGTATAAAGAGTTCTGCAATCTGTGGGCCAAAAGAGCCTTGTCTGCCAATGTAGAATACATCATTTCTCCTGTTTGTTTATGTAGTTCAATCTGGTCTAAAGGATGTATATCTTTCGCCAGTACCTCCAGATTGGTTCTAATATAATCTGCAGCTGATTGTGACTGCTGAGTAGTAGGCCTGAAGTGACTGAGGGTCATCTTCCCTGCTTCTATGTCATAGGCTGCCATTAGCCTTTGTTGATTTGTTGGTGCCATTCTCATTAATTGGATGTAAAGCTGGAACCTTATCGGCTCATTCCTTGCTTTAATCTCTGTGAATGCCTTCTTTATATCCGAGCTCCTTTGTGTCTACTATTTAGAGGATAAAACCTCTCCTGGTTGCCTCTCTTTCTCTTGCTGAAAAGAGCTGGCCGATGTTTCCAAAATTGGAGGGATCTGTCGCTCAGCAATCCCCTCACCCCTGATGTTTCCCATGGTCTCTTCAGTGATTTCCTCCTCAGCATAGGGGTTTAGCCTCTGCCTTTTTTATCCTTGCTGGTCTGTGGATGTCCCTATGGGTGTCTCATCTGTTCTATCCCTCTTTTTACCTCTTTCCTCATTGTGAGGAGTTTGCAGCACAGAGATTTCAGGTGCTCTTGTTTGTGTCAAAGGGCTTTCCTCTTGACCCTTTTCTGGATTTGAGGATGGCTGCTCCTCCATTGTGCTTTGTTGTTCAGAATGTTCAATTTCTTTGCTCTTTTCTGCTGATGATATGGCCTCTTTAGCAGGCTGCCTTAAAGTAGTAGTTGATGTGCTTGCTCCCACTGGTTGAGGTTGCGTGAAGGTGACCTGTGCAACACAATCCAGGTCAATTCTTTTCTCATTTTCTTTCATGTCTCTCTCTAATTTTTCTTCTTCAGTGAGCTCTTCATCATCTAAGGTGCCCTCAACCCATTCTGGTTTATTGGCATATTGTTTAATGTGGGGGAGTAGCCGGTGCACATATCCTGAAAGCCTATGTTTGATTCTTCTAAGGCTTATGAAGTGTTCAGGGTCATATGGTGCCCAATAGAAACTCTGTTTGAGCCTGAGTTGTTGCCCTAGCATGTTGTCTGCATCTTTCCATGCTTCTTCCCTTTTGTTAAACACGAAGGGACCCAATTGGTTTCTGATTTTAAGCTGTGCCTTTTTGTTTTTCCCATGAAAATGGGTCAAGTCTACATTACTAAATTGCCTGAAATATTCCAAGGCAAAAAGTCTCATCGGGACATATCTTGACAGTTTATAGGGAGACAACTCACACCCATAAATTCTTATTACTGTGTGGTTTTGGTAAAAGTACCAATCACCAATACTGTAGCCCTTAGAAAGATGCAAGATCCTTTGCATTTCAACAGTAAGCCTTGCACGGGGAGTCACCATCAACAGGCAAGTAGCAGGGTAAATGAATAGATCAATAAACTCACAATATGTGTATGGAGAGTGATGGACTTCATGGAAAACAGAGGTCCAGTAAACAACCGATCTCTTCTCTCCCTTTGGGTCCAACCTTCTGAGGGGAACCTTAAAACTATCTGGATGATAGTAGAGCAGCAGGTGGTATATATAAGAAGTGTATTTAAATAATCTTTCCCTCTCCATCATCATGAATTGTTCATGTATCTTGTTTGCTATGAATGTGGCATAGTCGTACATGACAATAGGGGGCTGCCCTGGGGTGAATATGGTTAGGAGAAAGAATACAGTCTCATCCACAAATTCTCCTGTTTTACATCCTAAGATGTATGAAATCATGTCCGCCATGATATTGCCTGTTTCATTAAATGAAGCCTGATTATATGGAGGAAGATGATCATATTGGCACTCTGGCTTCATGAACAGCTGACTAACTCTTGATATTTCTGCGTTGGAGAGCTTGGCACCCTGATCCACCAAGAGTTTCATTGTGAGGGGAGCCAGAGTCTGAGGAGGCTCAAAGTTCAGCATTTCATTTATAGCCTGTGGAGTGGTATGGAAGAGGGCAGACCCATCTGGTCTGAGAATTGCCCTCAGGGTGGGTTCATAGTGTGCATGGCATAGGTGAATGAACTCAAGTAGCACATTGACTTCTGGGAGATAATAGAGGGGCATGCTTGATTTCCAAATCCCCAAAATATCAGTGTTATTCCTGTGATTGTGTTTGAATTGTCCCATAGCTTTGAGGTGAGTAGTAAGGCCCATCATATCTCTGATCTGAAAGTCTCTGTCGGCTAATGGTAGCCAGTTTAAGTCCATATGTGGAGCATTTAAAGGAGTAATGTTCAAGGCTACTGGAGTCTCCATATCTAATAATGTTGGTATGGATTGGAATGTGGGAGTCAAATAGGAATAGGAAGTGAAATTTTAAGCTCAGAGGATCTTGACAATAGTCCAAGACTGACTTTTTCTCCCAAACCAATTTCTGTGTCTTGAGTTTATGGTAAATGACAAATTTATAGCCCTTTGACTGGGTTCTGCGCACAGAATTGTTGAATTGCAGGCTCTGTGGACTGAGTGCTGAGGGAAGTGGAGTTGGATTTCGCCGAAAAGGGCACACGTCTGCAAAGGGAAGGGGAACTGAGGGTTCCCCTTTAGGACAACAGACTGTAATTAATCAGAACAGGGAACCCAACTGAATTAACTCAATAGTGTGAACGATTCGTGGAGGTTATTAGCGAATATAGATGAGTGCAGTGTTGGAATAGCTCGCTTGCAAAGGAGATTCACTGAGTTTAGCAAGATTTCTGCAAATTACCAGCTCAAAATAAGAAATGCCGAGCAGGGGAGGACTAGTAGGAGTGCTAATGGAGAAAATGCAGGTGCCTTCGGCAATTTTGAACAGAGATGAGAAAAAACAGGGCTTTCGGGTGAAATGCGGATAAATACCTTTTAACAGGGTGTTGTGGGCACTTGAACAGGTACCAGTTGAGCTGTGGAGCGCTGTTGCAGAGCAGGATTGTAGGTTGACCGTCTGTAGAAGCTCCGAGAGTGCTAAATAGCGGAAAAATGCATGCACGTTCCTTACACAACGAATGCAAAAAATAAGCCAAAACTATCGCTTTCCCGGCTTTTAACCAAATTTTGGAAATTTGGCACTTTTTGGCACTTTTCTTGGATGACGTCATCATGACATATTTTTGTCGGGTAGCGGGTACGGAAGGTGACGTGGCAGGTGACGTGGATGATGACGTCGGCATGCCACGGTGGTAGGGTGATGTCAGCAAGGCGCAGGCGTGAAGGGGTGAGGTGCCGATGATGTGGCAGCAACACCATACGGTGACGGAAGCGACAGGGAATGGCGGTAAGCGGTTTTGCGTCATACCGCTTTTGGTACGGGAGCGGTATGCGTCAGGGGCGGTCTGATGCAATGAACAGTAGACAGCTGTCCTGGTGTACAACAGGGAAACCGCCGTCCATCGGGTGCTATCGCATCGTTACGTAAGGGCGCCCGATATGCATGAGGGCCATCGGATCTGGGAGAGGTGATCCGACGGTGGACGGGAGGAGAAGATGTACGGGTTTTAATCAAACTGCGCGTGCGATAAACTTTAATTATTCGTGGCTTCAGGTGGGTTTTGAACTTTAGAAATTGGTGTGCTTTGGCGGGGGACTGTGGTTATTTTATTAATCAAACATCAATAAAATCCAAAATACAATGTGCGCGGGGTGTGGTATGGTTTGGTGTGTGGAGAAAGGGTTTAGCAGGGTTATTTATTTAACCAGATGTTAAATAAATCCCGAGAGTAGTGACACGGAAGGCTAATACTAGATCCCAGATGAACCTAACATTTCCCAACTTTTATTTATTTGGCTATAGTTTCCATGGGGGGAATATTTAATATTTGTAAGGTTTTATAAAGTTTTTTGCATAATAGGTGATAGGGAAATGATTTAGGGAGCTAGATAATAAGGTTAGATATTAATATGACTTGGTGGAAAGGAAATGTAAGTGAAATGATGGACTCAGTATAGATTATTTTTACACAAGAAATGTGGCTTCTTTTCACTAAGTTAACTTCAGAAGTCAACTTGGTTTTTAACCAAAATGGAGTAAAAATGGATCCTTTTGGGCAGATCCCAAGATCCTTGAAGGGATGTTAGTAAATGACTTTTGAGGGGATGAAGGGGAAGTTAGACATGCTTCAAAACCTTGCCATCAAATAGTGCCTTGGTACTCCTGATTCAACTGAGATGATCTTTCTTTGTTTAGGTCAAAACTGCAGATGGTCTTGCTTGTGCAACTCCAAGCTACCTACCTAGCCTAATACACCTAGCATTTTTTGTTACTTCAAGAAGGGTGCACTTGGACTTGCAAACCCTGATTGCCCTTTTCTTTTTAACTGCCCTGCTATCTAAAAACTATTCTTATTTCTTCCAAGGGCCCAGATTAAGCAGTTGGGCTCCTTAAGTTTCTCCACCTAACTAGTCATCTGCCAAGCTTGAGCTGTTTGGACAGGAATCATTCTCTATTCTTCAACAAGCAATTTAAACATGGCATGGTCCAGATTGAACAGTTGGGCCATCTATGAAATCTGATCAGCAACAGTTCCTCCACCTGGTAAATCTGTAAAAATTTAAGACAACAGTGTCATTGTGACTAGCACACTCTCATGGACACTTCTGTGGCCTGTGTAGCAAATATGGAACCTTGCAGTATGCAAAGTATGACATATTTGGCATGTAAAAATGTCGATCATGAATGATGAATACCTGCTGCAGCAGGAGGCTAACAATTTCCATACACTCTACAAGGAGCAGCAGGATCGTGGTACTTTTCATTACCACCAGGGTCTATCAATAGCTAGGATGCTTTTCAGGAGCAATTTCTAACTAAGTTTGGAGACCATAGGTCAACAGCAACTCTGATCAATTATCTCTCAAATCTTAAATCCGAATCAAAGAAACCCATCAAAGACTTCAACTTGCTTTAATAAGTTGTTGAATAAAACTCATGCGACATCCAAGCCTAGTGAGGAAGTCTGAAAATGAATGGTATATCTTTGCCTTGCCTTCAAACATAGCCATCTTCGTTGATAGGGCTGCTAAACCAACATTAGTATAAAATATTAAGGAAGCAATCATTGTTGAAAAATGTATCCTTGCTTTGGAAAAGAAAAACGCTCTCGAGGAAAGTAAATCCAAAAAAGTTACCTTTAGAGATGATTCAAAGAAGAAAGCAATCAAGGATCCATATGACATGGAAGGTTTACAAAAAGTTCTTAAAACTATGTCTAATGAAATGGTTGAAATTAAAATGAAGGTGGCTGAAACTTCTACTAAAAAACCATTTAGAAACTTTAAAAGGAATCAATCAGTTGACCCTAAACCACCTAATGATATATCTAATGTCAAATTTGATCTGGATAATGATGAAGATGAAGATACAATTTTATCAGCTGAAGAAACGGAAGAAGATGAAACAGTTGAATGTCATGGAATGTGGGACTTTATCTTACCCAATTCTGATAATGAAAGTGAACAGGAAGATCTCCCCATAAATACCAGAAGCAAAAGTATAGTTGAGCCTAATCAAGAAAATTCTAAGAAGAAAAACTCAAGTCCTGTTACTAGAGACAAATCTCCCACAAAGAAAACTCCAATTGCACCTCCCCACAATCAACCATCATCCTCCAATCCTCCCTCATCATCTAAACACTAGTAGTTTCAGAATCCATGGATTATAGCATTGTGGAAGACATGAAGAAGACTCGAGCAAATATTTCTTTGCATGAACTTAGCAAGCTCAGACATCAACAGAAGTTGATGCTTAAAGAATTAAATGTTGTACCTTCTTCTCCTCTTCCAACTAGTGTATTATCCAAGGCTGCTAAAGGATCAGGTAAGCCACCATCTAATAAGGTAGATGATACAGATGTTGTTTTAATTGGAGACAGGTTGAATTATCATACTCCTCCTTTTCTCTTGACTTATGAGATCTACAATAGAAATTTGCATAGCTGCCTGATAGATTCAGGGGCTTCATCAAATATAATGCAAGCCTCAGTTTGCTCCAAATTAAATATTGAGCCCCAGAAGTCTGCAGTCCATATTGTTCAATTAGATCGAACTAAGGTACAAGTTTTAGGAGAGATAAATTCAGTTTCTATCATATTAGCAGTTGATCTTAGGGCTGTCCAAAGAATTGTTATATTAATTGTTGGTATCCCTGAGTTTTATGGTTTGATCCTGAGCAAATATTGGTCTGAAAAACTTCATGGTTATATTTCGACTGATTGGTCTCACATTTGGCTTCCCTATAATGGGAAACCAAATCAAATTAGAATAGATCGTGAAAAACATTTGACTCATACAGTAACTGAGTTTGAACAAGAAAATCAACCTGTGGCCTTCAATAATAACATTCTCAGAAACTATTTGGCTAAGTCAATTTTGGGAAATTTTAATGCTTAGAAATCCCCTTTTCCTGTTAATAGTGTCATGTCACAGAACAAAGATTTCTCCCATACTGATACCTCAAAGTGTGTCAATGTTGCAAATGAACTTGTAAATAAGCCTGTAAATAAGCCTTTATTTTGGTCTTTGTATTTTGATGGATCAAAATCCAATGACGTTGCAGGAGCAGGATGTATTTTAGTTAGTCCAGAAGGAGAAAAAACGATGTTATCATGTAGGCTAGAATTTGAGTGTACCAATAACACTGCAGAATATGAGGCATTGATTCAAGGGCTCTATAAAGCAATAGGCCTAAATATCCAATATCTGAAAGTATTTGGTGATTCTGAGATTGTCATAAAACAAGTGAGAAATACTATCCATTGTTTCTCGGGACATCTCAAACATTATCAATCACTTGTTCAAGATCACATAACTCATTTTTTGGCATTTGAAATTTCTCCTATTCCTAGATCACAGAATGCAGTAGCCGATCTTTTGGCTAATGTTGCTTCTAAGCTCCTTCCATCCGAGGATTATAGTCCAGATAGATTTTCTATTGAATTAATTTTTCGGCCATCTGTCCCAGATAATGTCACCAATTGGCATGTATTTAATCATGATGAGGATATCTTAAATTTCTTGATTTCTGAAGGGTCTTATGACGATCAGATTATCGATGAAAGTGATCATGATCTTCAATTAAAACAAAGACTCAATGAAAATCCTATTCCTAAATCTGTGGTCAAACTAGAAGATCTTTATGATATTAAGGATAGATTCAAAAAGGTCACTAATGCAAAACTTCAAAGTTCTACTTTAAGGTTTGAATTAGTAAATCTTGGCACTGAGGCCAAACCACAAAATCTCAATCTAGGACTTAGACTTTCATCAGATGAAAGATTTGCTTTCATCAGATTATTAAAGAAATACAAAATGTTTTCGCTTGTAATTACGAAGATCTGAAAACTTATGATACCTCCACTATTCAACACACAATTCCAATGATTTCTGATGAGACACCTGTACAACAAAAGCTAAGGAAAATTCAGCCAAATCTCGAAAGTCAAATCAAAGTAGAGTTGAATAAACTCCTTAAAGCTAAAATAATCTTTCCTATCATACATTCTAAATGGGTTTCAAACTTGGCACCTGTGAGGAAAAAGAACAGTGATATTCGGATTTGCATAGATTTTAGAAATATCAACAAAGCATGTTAGAAGGATAATTTCCCATTACCAACAATGGAACAGATACTTCAATCAGTAGCTGGCTCAGAGTTAATGACTTTTCTTGATGGTTTTTCAGGATACAATCAGATACTGGTACATCCAGATGATAGATTAAAGACTACATTCAGAACTAAATGGGGAACATATGCTTATCAGAAAATGTCTTTTGGTTTGATAAATGCTAGAGCTACTTTTGAAAGGGCCATGGATATAGCCTTCAAAGGTTTGATCAATAGGACAGTCATTGTTTGCTTAGATGAAATAACTGTTTATTCTAAGAAAAGGAGCAATCATCTGCATGATTTAAAACAGATCTTTGAACATTGCAAAAGATATGGGATTTCTTTAAATCCCAAGAAATCATTCTTTACTCTTAAAGAAGGTAAACTCTTATGGTTCATTGTATCCAAAGATGGCATATACATTGATCCAGATAGGATAAAAGAGATTTATGATATCCCTTTGCCACATAACAAGAAATCTATGCAATCATTTTTGGGACAGATAAATTTTGTGAGAAGATTTGTTCCTAATTTTTCTCAGATAGTTTTACCCTTGCAATCTATGATTAAGAAAAAATCAGATTTCAAATGGGGACATAACGAAAAAGAGGCTTTTGACTCGATCAAACAAGCAATCATTAATCCTCCTGCATTGAGTACTCGAAATTTTTCTAGTCATTTTATTTTGTATACTTTGGCCACTGAAACATCTTATGTTGTTGTTTTAACACAGATCAATGACCAACAAGTCGAAGCACCCATATATTTCTTTAGTTCTAATTTGCAAGGTGCTGAGCTCAACTATTCCGAAGTTGAAAAACAAACTTTCGCTGTATTTAAGTCTATCAAACACTTTAGACCATTCCTCCTAAAAACACACACTAAAGTAATAGTCCCATTCTCTGTAGTGAGACAATTGTTAGTTCAAAGGGAAGTAGGAGAGAAGAGAGCTAACTAGGTAACAGCTTTACAAGAATATGGTATTGATATTAAACCAGCGAAAATTGTTAAAGGGCAAGGTTTTTGCAGGTTATTGGCAGGAACTTCCAATATTCCAGACCATGAAGATTCAGATAATACTGCACAATTAAACGAGATAAGTATCACTAATTCAGAATCTCAATATGTTGATCTGATCTTTTACTTGAAAAATGGATATGCTCCTCCTGATTTCAGTTACAAAAACAAACGTGCCTTAAGATTAAAATCCAAACACTTCGAAATCATTGATAATGTGTTATTCAGGAGAAATTATGATTCAATTTTATTAAGATGCCTTGAAAAAACTGAAGCACAAACTGTTTTGCAGGAATTGCATGATGGACCAGCAAGTGGACATTTTGGAGGAGACACTACAGCTCACAAAATGCTACATGTTGGATATTATTGGAAAACTTTGTTTAAAGATGCCCATGACTATGTAAGGAAATGCAAGATATGCCAAACTGCTAACGGAAGACAAAGGAGACCAGCCTTTCCTTTACAACCAGTAAACATTGAGCAACCATTTGAACAATGGGGGCTTGATATTATAGGAGAGATTGTTCCACATTCTCCCAAGCAACACAGATACATCCTCACGGCCACGGACTACTTCACAAAGTGGGTAGAAGCAATTCCACTAAAGGTAGCCAATTCTGATGCAATTATTTAATTTATTGATTAGTTCATCATTACAAGGTTTGGTTTACCTAATGAGCATTTTTTATAATGCATCTTATTTTTCTGGAAATAGTATAGTTGAATTTGCTCTTAAGAGAGGTTTTAAGTTAAAATACTTTGCAAATTACTATCCTCAAGGAAATGGCTTAGCAGAGTCAACTAACAAGAATCTCTTCAAGATTATTAAACGAATTGTTGATCAAAACCAAAAGAATTGGCATAAATCTTTGATATTTGCATTATGGGCAGATCGCATAACTCAGAAGGCCTCAATAGGTACTTCTCCTTTTAACTTGGTGTATGGGAAACAAGTTGTAATACCGCCAAATTTAGCACTCCCATCTCTAGCCCTAGTACAATTTATTGAAGAAATCCCTTCTTCCTCTATTCAATTGAGGTTTGATCAAATCCTTAAATTGGATGAGGAAAGAGAAAAGGTCAAAATTACTCATGCTAAACGTCAAAAAATCACTAAATCTTCTTTTGATGCAAGTTTTTCTGTCTCAAAAACATTACAGATTGGTGATCTCATTTTGAAATGGGACAAAGCACATGAAGACAAAGGTAAGCATACCAAATTTCAAAAGATGTGGCTTGGACCATTTCAGATCATTGAAAGGATAGGCTCATCAACGTTCCTACTGCAAGACTTATTAGGAAAGAGAGATTTTCTTCCTGTGAATGGGCTTATCTTAAGGAAATGCTTTTCCTAAGGAGGTAACCCCCTCTACAGCAGTGATAACCTCAGCACCAGTTTGGGTGAGATTGCCAAGCCTACCCTTGCATCTCTGGAATCTCTCCTCGCTAAAAGCCATCGGAAATGCAATTGGGAAATTTTACTGCAGTGTCCCAGAAACAGAGGAATATGCCAGAACCACCTATGCACGCATCTGTGTGGAAATGGATTTCAGCGCCGGTTTCCAGCTGAAATTAAACCTAACAAGTAAAGACTATGTGTGGAACCAGAAGCTTGATTATGAAAGTCCTCTTCAGATGTGTTCGTGCTTTGAGAGTGGGCATCTAGCCAAAAATTGCCCAAAAGCCTCTGAGAAAAATTTTGCTAGAAGAAAAAAACCACCATAGATCTACATGGTGGGAAGGAGCACAAAAAGAACACTACCATTGTCATCAAAGAAAGAATATTCTAGAGAAAACTCTGAGTCACAAGGAAATCAAGGAAGAAGAAACCAACTCTCAAAGCAAGCAAGGAGAAAGCCCGCCCCCAACAATATCAACAGTTATGAGGATTTGAATTACCGCAGAAAATAAATCTTCATTTTAACAGCAAAGCAGATCTCCTAAACCAAACTTCTCCGATCTATAAATTCGCAAAGCTAAGACACCAATGTCCAAGAACCAGAAGAGATGAAGGAGATGCAAGACAAAGGAAGTTGGAAGACCGTAGAGAAAAGAAAGAAAGCTACAACACCAATCTCGCCAAGAAAAACGAGGAGCCAGACAAGTAAAAATTAAGAAAATTGTAGGTCTGATAGACCAATTTGGTCTCAGTGGACGTTAACCATCATCATCATCATCACCTATATATATTCTTTATGCAAGCTAGTTTCTTTTAGGAAATAATGTTGTAAATAGTATCCCATTGACTTTTCACTATTGAAAAGTTCTTTGAAAGAATATTGTGAATACTGGTTTTCAAAAAATAGAACCTTTCAAGGAAATGATTATAGTTTTAGAAATTAGATAAAACATGAAACTCTAAGAACCTCTTTAAATTTGTAAAATCTTCCAAACCTAGAAAATCCAGTAAATCATTTTGAAGTTTTGTAAAGTTAAAAAAGGCTACTTACAAAAAGGTAAAGACTTTCTCCAGCTAAGCATCCACAACTCTAAAATTTTCATCCACAAACTCTTAAGGAGTAAGTCATTCACCCCATCCACTAGGTTTATGATTTTTCAGAGTGTAATTCTAAAATATATCTGATTTAAAAGATAAGAGGTCTCATGATGAGCCTGCTTACCATGATCATAGGGAACTAATTAAACTGACATTATCAAAACTGCATATCAAAACAGGGTAATGGCTTATAATCATAAGACAAGGGATCTCATTATGAGCCAACTTGTTCAGTTCAATTACAACCAGTGAATGGCATTGTCATCATCTGGCTCCAAAACCAAGACAATGTCTTTTATCCAAAAGATGAAAAAGTAAAAAATAAAAAAATACATGTAGACATATCTTTTGGATTTATCTTTCAAAAAGTAATACTCTTAGATGGATGGGACAATGAATGATTGATGGTTAAAAGGTAACCCTGTCGAGACTATAGATGTTGGCTGGCAGCAGAGGCACTATCTGTGACAAAAGAGTAAATATAAAAAGCTAAGTTGGAAGAGCCCCCTACTTTATCTTTAACAACCAATCAAAGCTTGAAGAAACCAAAAAATGTTTTTATTTTATCATAAGGGTTTGTACAAGAAGTTGCAAAATTCATATATTTTTTATTTCAGAGTAAAGTTTTATCTAACCAATTCTTGGATAGTTGTCTTTTTCCTCAATTGATTCTACATAAGGAAGTTTTAGAAATTTCATTATTTTTCAGAGATAACTAGTTCTCCCAGTGAATCACCAATTGTTGTGCTATACACAACCCCCCCATTTTATTTTTTAAACTCTTACTCTTAAAATGCTAAATAAAATGGGTCCCCTTTAGAATATAAATAAAAGCAATAAAATTTTAAGTAAAATAAATTTTCCATAAAAGTCATATGAAAATTGGTTTTAGAGTATTTAGGACCGCTCATCGCAAATCACATTTATTTAGAGCCCGTGAACATCCAAGGAGAGCTTGTGATGCAATCAAAGTCATATCAAAGCCCTCATTACAAAGTTTTAATCAAAGTAATCCATTTATAAATACGATGTGATAAAACTATCGCGTCGCGCACATCATATATCCCAAGGGATGACTTATAACGTTTCATTGAAATCTTGGGATGTAATAAGGCTATTGCAATCGCATATCGTTGATTCATAAGGAAGCATCTAAAAAACTCCATTGAAATCTTCCGATGCAATTTAATTATTGCATATCGCGCTCTCAATAAAAGCGAGTTATAAAATACTATGAATTCATGCAGTATAGGAATAAATCGATTATAAAGAAATAACGTGATTTGCCAAGTTTGAAACCTATACTTTGCATGCCAGCTTAGCACTCATCACAATCGCAACCATGCAAACAAACCTTTTGAGTGTGGCATTTGTACCTCTTGATTTGCGATACGCAATTATTACACAAATATTAAAATAATGCAATCGTTGATCGCAAATCGCAGAGTCACGGCACCTATTATAAAAACGATCGTTACCAAATTTGCGACGTGACATATGGTTTCAGCATTAAAGTTTCATGCTGGAAGTTACGGTAAAACACTAAGGAGCAGTTATGGGTAAGTCCTTTAAAGATTTCATCCATGATAGCTAAGTACAATATAACATCTCATGCATCTAATGCGCTTAACTACGTTTGGACTATAATTTGTATTATCTCCTCTCAAGTTTTTCGACTGTTACGCTCCTCTTTCTCATTTTGCAGCGCTGACCGAGAATCACACAATCAAGCAAGATGTCTAAGAAATCTAGAAAGGCAAAGGCCCCCGTTATAGTGGAAGAAGGACCGACAAAATTGGTGTTAATTGCAGACACTACCTGTCAAGGCCTCGGTAAAATCTCATGGGAAGGAATATACGTTTTACTTGAAGCAAAAGATCCAACGGAGATAGAAGAGGAACCAACAGCTGATGGAACTGATCGAATAGAAAGCACGCTCAATGATTTGGCCAGCTCCTTCCTCCATAGAATAGCAGCCCGAGCAAAAGTTTTACCATATAATGATCTAGTGAGATGGGTAATCGAAAGTATTAACATCATAGACAGAGCTTTCTTCACAGCCGATGGGAGGATATTCGAGACATTCAAACCTGAAGATGTCAAGAGAATGTATCACTTGTCGGATCCCCAACGACACTACAAAAAATCATTCCTAGAAGCTTTTGCTAAGGAGAATGACATAGAGTCAGACCCTATCAAATAGTGGAGACATTTTCCAAACAAGCATAAACATGAATCCTCTGGTATGTACTCTGTGGACTCCTTAGCATCTCTGTATTGCTATGTTGCTACTATGGTATGTAGGCTCTTTGGAAGCCTCGATTCTGCTAGATTTTCTACAGAGATGGTTCCATTAATAGAAGTAGCAATCAACTCCTTTATTATGGATTGGGCAACCATTCTATCAGATAAAAAATCCAGTCAAATATTAGATTATAGAAAGAACAAATTTGTTAAACACACATGGTGAGGGAGAACAATTAGGAAAGATAAAGCATGCGATACAAATTTATTAAAATTTTGATATACATTTATAGTACATTTGGTGACCGTTGGGATTCACATCCCAAGGTCCCTTGGACTGCTTTGTCCATTCGGCTTCCACGCTAACCCTTTAGGATTAGGTGTCCAACATTCCCCCCCTTAATCCGAAGGGTTATGTATGAGTCCAAGAAGAGAGCTGTAATACAAAATGTGTAGAAATGCATGGCAGCACTAGGCTGAATGTGCTCTCTGAAATGTTGGTATATAAAGGGCAGTGGTTTAAGGATGGCCACCAACACTGGAACGCTTAGTGCAGTTCCCGAACTCTTCCAAAACTGGCAAGAAGCTGAAGTCTTCTGCTAGAGGAAGTGATCCTATTGTTTTAAAGAGGGAAACCTTCAACCATAAAAGGGAGGCCTCACCCCGCATAAAAGGTAAAACTTCAACCTAAAAAGGGAAGTCTTAACCTGTGATGGTTTAAGGATGACCAACAACTTTGGAATGCTTAATGCAATTCCTGGAACTCTTCCAAAAACTGGCAAGAAGCTGGAGTCTTCTGCTAGAGGAAGTGTTCTCAATTTTGTTCCTGGAACTCTTCCAAAACTGGCAAGAAGCTGAAGTCTTCTGCTAGAGGAAGTGTCCCAGATTGCCCACTGAAGGCATGTTCACTGGCATCTTTGTCTCTGGCTACAACTCTGAAACTGGTGTGGCAGGTTGTGGCTCAGGCTTGCTTGATGTGGCTTTGAAGCTTGTAGATGACCATCATTTCCCCCCCTGTCAGATACAAGGTGAGAAGATGGAGAAAACTCAACTGCAAGACTGTTCAATATTCTGGAACAAGTTCTCACATGTGTTTGAAATATCTTCTTGGCTTTTGATGCCCATTTCCAACAAGCGATCCATCCTAGATGAATCTTTGTTCTTGAAAGACGTTTGTTTCTGAACCATCTGTGTGAAGAATGACTGGTTTTATGATAGAGCTTACATGGATGAAGATCAAAACAGTGATCTTTCAGATGGCCAACTTGATCACAGTGTTGGCATTTCACGATATGTTGTTGTTGTTGTTGTTGTGGAAGAGGAGCATAGTCTGGAACAGCTTAACCTAAACTGTCATGAGGAGCAGGTGAACTGTCATGAATGAAACCAGCACTCTAAAACTGAATGGGCTTGGCGTAGTCTGGAATATGAAAGGACAAGTCCTTGTCATATCCAAGACCGATTTTGTGCTTGTTGTGGACAAGCTGTTCCCAAGGTCTGATGATGGGCTTGGGAAGTGCAGACTGAGTTTCTGCATCTGCATGTACAACTACTGCATTATTAACTTACTGTTTATGGGAGTCTATTTCAATCTTCTGAACAGAAACAGGTTCAGAAAGATGACTCCATTGCTGTAGTTCTTCTTGTTGCAGCTTTGTCTCAAGCTGCAAAAACTCAATATTCTCATGTGCAGTTTGCAGAGAGGTTTGGATGTCAAAGAGAGTTTCTTTGTTAACTTTGACCATCTCATCAACAGTGGAATGAATTAGGATATTCAATAACTTTAATGCATCTTCAAGTCTGGCCATTTTTCTTCAATGTCACTTAAAAAAACACAACTGAGGCAACAAAAACAGAAAAATAATATTGTACTCTTACTACAAGATCTTGTAAGGGCTTGTCAAGTGGCAACAATGTCGCGAAAGTGGTTGATGGAGCAGGGCCTGAGTAAGCTGGATGTAACCAAGTTGCATCCACTTTTTCCAGAGATCATTTCTCGTCAAGCTACAATAAACATTGGTACAATTGGGCACATGGTAAATCAACAGTCCACAGTTCGTTTCAAGAATGAACTGGAGCGTAACATCACTATTAAACTGGGATATACCAATGCAAAAAAATATATAAATGTGAAGATGAGTGTTGTCCTCAACTTCAAGCTTCACTGGCTGTCCTCAACTTCAAACTTCAGAGCATCTGGCTGCTATGGAAATCATGCAAAATATCTACAAGAAACTGCTGCAAAATCTCTACAAGAAACTGCTCCTAGAATGATCTGTTACAGAAATCCGCACCACTAATTCGACAATGGTTCCTGTGCCAGCAATAGAAGTCATTATTGATTGGGACTGAAGAAAAACTCAGTGAGAGTTTATGTCAATCACTTGTTGGCATACTGCACTCTTATGCATTTGGAAGACCTTCAGCTCTGGCCTTCTTATTCGCAGTCAATAGCAGAGAAAATGCCCAGCTCAGCTTCTGGGAATTAGCACAAATTTTGGTCATAAATTTATCTCTGTCTCACTAAAACCCACAATTGAATCCATTGAAGACGGCAACAATTGAGCTAAGTGACCACCCAAAATTCACAAAGGGTAGTCAAAATTAGAATTGCGATTAGCTGCCATGACTTCAAAACTCACCCATACATACCCTTCTTTAATATGTTTATTTGTTTGCCTTTTGCTGCTATAAAATTATAAATATAACAGGCAAGTGCACGCAGATCAAGCTATTGCGAAAATTATCTCCTTGTTTGCAACATCAACCAATTGGGATTCTCTGGTTGAATCTCATAATTCTCCGCATCGCCCCCATTCACGCTTTATGACTTCCGGAGCGAGCTTTGCAACTCCTGATATACACAGATCATTATACAATTGACGAGTCTTTGTTAGCAGCCAAATTCCTTTGGCCATTGTGCTTCCGCTACATGGCAGTGACGGTTCTCGACACTTCTTCTATTTCTCAGAGTCTCATAATTTCGAAAGGTCGGACTTCAACATTGAATCCTTTTGGCTCAGCGATTTTCTTGTTCTTATACATGTTTGGCATGGGCGTTTACAGATTGCACAAACCCCACTTCATGTCGCTGCATAACTTACAACTTGACCTTTAAACCCGTGTACAGTCTAACGGATGAGAGTGTTTCAAACAGCATTTCAAACAGTGAAGAGTAACGGATGAGAGCGTTTCAAACATCGGATACCAGACAGCGTTCCAATGTCAAACTCCAGCTCATATATCAAATCCATTCATATATCAAAAGAGTTACCTTCAGGCGTTCCTACGTTCCTTGTCAGGCAGCATTTGAGTAGAAGAGAGGGTATGGCATCAATTCTGGTAACAGTGGACAGAGCAGGAGTGCAGCGTTCAGGCAGAGACAACGCTTCAGGCGTTCTTTGTCAGGCAGACGTTTTATTTCCTTCAAGCGTTTCTCCTTTAGGCAGTGGACAACGCTTCAGGGAAAACATGCCACACATCATGGCTCTGATACCATGTTAAACAGACATGGTGAACGAGAGAGAATATGAAAGATAAAGCATGCATTACATTTTTATTAACAATAGATGTACATTTATAGTACAATATGGTGACCGTTGGGATTCATATCCCAAGGTCCCTTGGACTACTTAGTCTGTTCGGATTCCACACTAACCCATTTAGGATTAGGTGTCCAACATAATGATTAGTATAATAGTGTTACAAAATATTGTTACAAATAGTAAAACATAAAACATAAAACAATATAATAATAATATAAATTAAAATTATTAATATAGTAATAACATGAATTAAATAATGATAAATATTACTATAATAGTGTTACAAAATAGTGTAACACAACCATAAAACATAAAACATAAAACAAAGAAACAATATAGTAGTAACATGAATTAAAATTATTAATATAGTAATAACATTAATTAAATAATTATAATGCTTAGTATAATAATCTTACAAAATAGTGTTAAAATATAGTAAACATAGGACAAACAAACAACATAACAATAACATGAATTAAAATTATTAACATAGTAATAACATGAATTAAATAATGATAATGATTAGAATAATGGTGTTAAAGGATGATACTTATTAGTATAATAGTGTTACAAAATAGTAAAACATAAAACAAAACAAACAAAAAATATAGTAACAATGTGAATTAAAATTATTAATATAGTAATAACATGAATTAAATAACGATAATGATTAGTATAATAGTGTTACATAATAGTAAAACATAAAACATAAAACAAGCAAACAATATAGTAGTAACATGAATTCAAATTATTAATATAGTAGTAACATGAATTAAATAATTTTAATGATTAGTATAATAATCTTACAAGATAGTGCTAAAAAATATTGAAACATAAAACATAAATATTATTTCAAAATAGTGTTACAATATAGTAAAACATAAAACAGACAAATAGACAAACAATATAGTAATAACAAGAATTAAATAAAGATAATGATTAGTATAGTAGTGTTACAAAATAGTAAAGCATAAAACAAACAAACAATATAGTAATAACATGAGTTAGATAATGATAATGATTAGTATAATAGTGTTACAAAATAGCGTTACGAAATAGTAAAACATAAAAGATAACATAAAGAAACAATATAGTAATAACATGAATTAAATAATTATAATGATTAGTATAATAGTGTTACAAAATAGTGTAACATAATAGTAAAACATAAAACATAAAACAAACAAACAATATAGTAATAACATGAATTAAATAATGATAATGATTAATATAATAGTGTTACAATATAACAAAACATAAAAGAAACAAACAAAATAGTAATAACGTGAGTTAAAATTATTAATACAGTAATAACATGAATTAAATAATGATAATGATTTGTAATAGTGTTACAAAATAGTGCTACAAAATACTAAAACATAAAACATAAAACAAGCAAATAATATAACAATAGAATTCAAACATCCCTCAAACAAACATCCCTCAACCCTCCAAACCTTTATATTTTTTCGAGAGATGTAGAATTTAGCACATCACTTGACTCAAATATTTTCCTTTGTTCCCTCGATCATTCATCCCCTCGATCCTTTGTCCCCTTGATCTTCGATCTTTGGTTCTCTTGATCTTTGATCTTTGGTTCCCTTGATCTTTGATTTTTGGTGTAATGAAAGTCATTACCCCAAACCATTAAGCAGGTTGTAGGGGTAACTATTTCAACCACCCTTTCTGTATTAAATTCTACGATTTTGGATTTCATCACCAACTAGTGTTTTTGGTACGGAAAGTTACTGTTTGTTTGTGGCTTGAACTATTAGATTTTTTATTTGTGTGATTCAATTTTTTGATTCTTTAGATACTTTAGGTGGTTTTATTGAGATTTTATTTGTTTGCGTGTGAATAATTAAATATTTAATCGTGGCTGAATTACTGAGACAATCCCGTAGACTTCGGGGGCAACCTACCGAGTATACACCAAGCCAGCTTGAAGGGATATGAGCTCTAGTATCACCTAGGGACAATAGAGTTGGGTCACCAGAAGCCGAAGAATATACCTTAATTGTTCATCCTGATTATCAAGTATAGATAACGGAGTATATTTCTGAGCCAATTTCACTTTCCGAAGTTACTGGTAGTTTTTATCCTTCTAGTGAATTAGCTGAAGAACCTAAAATTTCTGGGCCTGAAACTGAACCTGCTCCTACTCCATCTTCAGGATTTGCTTCTCCAACTTCTAGTGGTCCTGGTTCACCCAAAGTAGGCAGTATCATTACACAAAATCTTCCCTCTGGACTCATTTCTATTGAAGAACTTGTTAGTCTGGACGAAGATATAACTCTCCCCGAAAATCAACCGACTTTAGAACTTACAGAGTGTGAATCAATTTTGTACAATCCTTTTAGGAGTGACGATTGGTACGTATCATTGACAAACTTTTTAGAAAGCCCGGGTCTTATTTTTTCACCACCTCAAATTCCTTCTCATCCTACGCCTAGAGGTTATTATCCTCCTTTGAATATGTCAAGATGGTCATCCATGTTTTCCCAAACACCAGAAACATTTTTATATGGCGGCCCTTCTGTTCCTTCGGGGTATCAGTCACTCACTGGTACTTTTTCAGGAGCATCTCCTTGACCAATTGAGCATGAGATATCAATTGTTAATAAATGAACTCAAGCGTTGAGCGTAGAGGAAATTCTTATGATGTCTAGTACTATTCCAAACCCGCAACCTCAAGGTAGTCAGTTATCGCCTCGGGGGCAACCTCAAGGTAGTCAGTTATCTCCTCGGGGCAACCCCAAGGTAGTCAGTTACCGCCTGGGGGGCAACCTCAAGGTAGTCAGTTACTGCCTGGGGGGAAACCTCAAGACAATACATATTGTCAGGATAGTACATACTTCAAGGTCAACCCTAGACTCAGTACATACCTCAATGTCAACCCCAGTATCAGTATATACCTCAAGGTAAACCCCAGTTTCAGTATGTGCCTCAAGGTTATCAACCTCAAAGTCACTATCCAACTCAAGGTTTCCAACCACCTTCTGGTCAACCATTTTTACAAGGAACTGGAAATGTACCTTTCAATTATCAACCCTATGCTCAACCCGGTTATGGTCCTCAATATGATCAACCTTTTATGGGTACATACCCCAGAATGAACATGGTGTGGGATCCATCTCAACACACTTGGCAGCCGAATGTGTAGTTATCAAGTCAACCTGGTCCAACCCAACAACTTGTCCAACCCACTGTTCAAACTCCTATGCCTGGTGTAGTTCATCAGCCTGGGCCTAGTTCACCATGAACTCCACCTCAAACTACTGCTGCAACTATTGTAGCTTCTGTTCAATCTACCCCACCTACTTCTGGAGTATTGATAGCTCCGATTTCTATTGTTCCTACATCAGTGGAAACTCCTCAAGCCTCTTTACCACAGTGAGGAACTACAGTTCAAACTTTGGTTCAGATGCCTGTAGGACAACCTGGTCCAAGTAAAGTTGTCACAAGTCAACCAGAATTCACTTATCAACCATACTAGGGACAATATCAATTTGGTCCTACTGTGCAAAACCCAGTTTATCAGTATCAGTCGTAACCTGGCTATACTTATCAACAACCTCGACAACCCCAGTTTGGTCCGGTTAATCTTGGTTTTCTGGGAGGATATAATATTCCCAATGCAAATCCAATT
>APFE030501535.1:0-14375 GCA_000404065.3 Pinus taeda
TGTTATTATTTTTATTACCAATTATGTATTGGCAAACATAAATATTGCCATTTTTTTAATCCTTAGGTAATGCACAAATTATTGAAAACAATCCATTGATAAATGGTTGAAAATAAATCAATTATGATACAAATTGGATCATTATATTATTTTTCATCTATATTGATGCTTTGAGAGTGGAAAATGCGGAGGAATTCGCTCATAAAACAAATTATTAGATGGTACCAATTTGGTTAATTAAGGTCTAAAACCTTCTAGAAATAGTTTGCATTAAATGTAGCTCTTTATGGGGATGAAACTTTTCCACTTAAGTGTTGCAACTATTAACACTATTCTACACATTGGTATATTTTGAACTTCCAAACAATCACCACAATTAGAGTTTTTATACACATTGGTACCTCTCCAACCTCCTAAGAATCACCTCAATCATAGTTTGTATGCCAAAGTTATAGCACCTAGAAATTAACCTTCATGCTTTTACCACTGTGATTCAAGAAGATTCCATGTCAACTCCCATTATCCATGGAATAGGGGCTATCCACATGACCAAGATGAAGGAAACTCTAGAAGATTCAATATTATAAGGCTATTTAAGAGTTGAAGGAGTCAAACTTAGCCACTACTAGGCTATTGGGTTTTGTTATAAGTTCCATAACTAGGTTCCACTCTATTCAAGTGCATTTTATTCCATAGATGAGAAGAGCAGTTGAGAGTTGATAATCAGAACGAAAAGAGAGAAATTTTGTGCACTATATCCTAGGGCCATAGGTCTCACTTTTTGGTACTTTCAACCATTTATTCCTAAGGGTTTCCTAGGTCATATCTTTTTATTGAGGTTTGTGAGTGATCGTTGTATATTTTATCTATTCTTTACATGTTTATATCTTTCTTGTATATCCAATAAATAATAACTTAATAATTCCATAAATCTAAATAAAAATTAACCCTCATAGTACAACTTTTTTATTTTTAAACATAATAATATTAGATCTATTGTGAATAATTGTCCACTGGAATATACATGCGAGTTTACAAATCATATATTGTAAACATTGTCAATTTTTTCTTTAATTTATTTATTTTGAAATAAATAACTAGCAATTCTTTTTAGAAACATGCACTGGTAAAAGAACTATTGTAAAAAAAAATTATTCTATGCAAACACTAGAGGATTGGAAATTGTTAACCCCTATAAATCATTGAAAACTAGCCCTTGTAAAACACAAACAATGCACATGTTATTGAGTGAAGGAAAGATGAAAAGTTGAAAAAAAATATCCCTACCAATGACCATAAATTAAATGTGAATAAAACCAACAATAAACATTTTTGTCACCAATATTCACATAAAATGATACTTTCCCACGGAAACAAATTATAGCTATAGTATATTGTAGTCAATGTAACTAGAAGCATAAATATATTAACCAAGGCACACTAACCAAGACATTAAACAAGAGAATATTACATGTGACCCTACTCCACCTTTTATCCCAGGAATTTTCCTTCTTGTCTTTCCATTACTTTTGTAACCATGAGTTTTCCATACGTGTAAGGATGGTGTTTCATTTGCTTGGAACCAGTGAAAAGTAAGATGGGAAACATAAATTTCATTTGGTCTCATCATATATTTATTTTACATAGGTGGCCTCTCCAATTTTAGCTCCTAGTTCTCAAAAAAATTAATTCATGACCAATGTTTCTCTTTATTTGAAAATATTTTTTTTCCATTTTACTCATCTCTCCTTTGTTTGGGCATTCCCTCTTCTTTTCTACTCGCTTTTAACTTCCTTTCGTTGTTTCTCTTGTTCTTTACTTAAGGTTTAATTTGAGTATCATATTTCTCGTTGTGAGACTTTTCTAAGAAACCCCGAGTTTTTGGTATATTAAAGGATAGTTTTTCATTTTATATATCCCACTCATGGTAAGAAAGGTGGGAAACCAAAATATTTTGGCTCTCTAACATATTTATGTGCATGGGAAAAAATCCCTAGTTTAAGCTTCGAGGTGCTTCTAAAAAAATTTAACTGGGACCAATGATTCTCTTCACTTCATATTTTTGTTTTCTCACTGAGCTCACCCTTGTGAGGTCCTTTTATCTTCCTTTCTACTCATTACAATGTTTCTCCTATCATTTTTTTCATTTTTCCCTAGCCTTTTCTTAAGGCATCTACCTTCTGGCTCAACACATTTTGTTTAAAAGCCTAAGTTTTAAGCAAGTTGAAGGATGGGAATTTTGTTTACTTCCTGATAAATAATCTAGAAAGGTGGAAATCAAATCTATTTTAGTATCCTCACTTGTTTTCTATGCATGCTAGGCTTAATAGTTTTGGCTACAAAGTTGTCTAAGAAACTTTGAGTAGTGATCCAATGCTCCTCCTTATGGACATTATTTTTTATTCTCATGGATCCCTTCGATGTGCTTGTCCCAAGTTTCTTGATACTCACATTGTTCTACCTCTTTCAATTTCACTTTCTATTTTCTTTGCTTTTAACTTGGGCATATGCATTCTTAGCTTTGAAATTTTCTAGAAAATATTGAGTTGTTGATGTGTTAATAGATGTAATTTTCTTTACCCCATACCATGGAAAGTGGGAACTCAAAAATTTGTTTTATCTCTTCATGTTTTTTGTGTGTGTGGTAAATCTTGCCAATTTTGACTTTATAGTGGTTTCAAAAAAGTTAAGTGGTTACCAGTGCTTCTATCCCCTAGTATGTGTTCATTCTTTATTCCTTATTACTCACTTTGATATTCTTGTGTTCATTCCTTATTCCTTATTTCTAAGTTTGATATTCTTATCACTAGTTCACTTGTTCTTTTATTCATGTTTTCTTTGGGCATCAACCTTTATTTATTCTCTTGGAAATCCCAATTTTTTGTTATGATGTATGATAGAACTTCATTTACTCTAGGTCACTCCAACCAAGGAAGGCAAAAACCTAAAAAAAAAATCCATATGGAAGTTATGGAGAGATTTCATCCACCAAAATTTCAATGAACCTTTGTGTTTCACCTACTAAGAACATATGTAACATCTTTTTTTTCATTCAATACAAGATGAATACCACATCACATAAGTATGATTTTCCAAATGGCCATATAAATGCTAATGCAGCTGTGATCACAAATTTGAAACAAAAACCTTTGGAAGTAAATTTATTTTTTACATGTTGTCTAAATTTGTTTTGTCAAATTTGAGATGAGATGGTAGGAAAAATCTCTAAGAGGTACTATTAGAACATCAATGTATTAGGGGTCATTTTTAATGTATTACTAGAGAGGATTATAAGTTGGATATTTGATAAAAACACGGTTCCATAGAGATTTCAATGGATAAAAATACTTTGAAAATAATAAAATAATTGAATTTTTCATTGAAATCCATTTTAATGATACATTGGATAGAGTTGCCATGACTATTGTTTGAGGCATCCAAATTTGTAATACATGCCTTACTATATACCTTTTTAAGTGCATGATTCCACCATTAAAAAGTTCTAACACGTGACATATTGAGTTAAGCTCAATGTGTTAATCTTCTATCCAGGTTGAAATTTTTTTATATCTCCACATGGGACTACCAAATGATGCCAATGATGGATATTCAACTTTCATACCTTCAATTGAAAAAGTATCCGAAAAATATTTACTGAAGTTGGAGTCAATGTCCTACCTACATTATTTATGGATTCTCCTAAGAGAGTTTGAGAAGGGTTTTAAGGCATGCCTATGCCTCACCATAATAATAAACAAATTTTCTCACCAAATGGATTATATAATATTTCAAAAGGGGAGTGACCTTTAATTTATTCGTCTCTACTATAGCTTATTTGAAGGCATAAAATTCCAATTAATATTTCTTTTCTCTAAAAAGGTAATTTATACAATTATCTGGTAATTGCTACAATTGTCTAAATAGTGTGATAAGTTGTTGAGTTCATGTATATTGTTAATAAAAAATTAAACTATGAAAACTTATAGTTATTAATTATTTTTATACATAAGTAACTGCAAAAATAACTAATGGAATAATTGACAACAAATAATAAATCTATGATTGCTTTGAAGCCTACCATGATCGAATTTTTCTTGGGTCCTTTCCATTTAAAGATATTCATGATTAAAAAGATAACTATAAGCTAATTGCTTCCTCTCAAAGAAAACACCTATAATTAATATTTTGATCACTAAATGGGAATTTTATATCTTAATTTTGTATTTTCATATCATAATTTTGTATTTTTATATCTTATTTTTGTATTTTAATATCATGATTTTGTATTTTGACACATGTTTTCTTGGGTGTACCTCATTAAAAGGCATGTTTCAATGAATCTAGTGAATTTTCGAAATCAGGACGTTGAAAGGAGCTTTCTTTGTAACAATAAACCTCATTCAAATTTGTCATGCCTTGTAGAGTTGTATTTGAATAAGGTAAGAGTTTAATTATTTTTCAATGATTTATTCATTTGTTTTGTTAGATTGAAATTCCTCTATCAAACAATGACTATAGATAGATATTTGTTGGTTTGTCAATGTATGTGACAATACTATTTTTGCCGTGTAATTTAGGTTTTTTTAAATCCTTACTTGATTTTTGCAAAATATTGAATTCAATTGGAAGTAATTAACTTAATAATCCATCATATCATTTCATTTATTTTCTTTTTCTATAATACATAATGTGATAAATTTCTTTGAACTTGATTTTTTGCAATCAACCAAGCACTTTATTACCTCATTTAATTTAGTTTCATATATAAAAAATTATGAATTTTTAATTTTTTAAATTAAAATTGAATTTGGGAATATCCTACATTCAATTTCCATAAATATTATGGTTTTAATATATATAATATATATATATGAATAATATATTTGTAAGTAACTTGTTATCAAGTTTTATACTAAGGTTTATTTTTTATATAACTTAATTTAGATATAAATTAAATTTTGGTAAATAATCATGTATCCATTTATAAAAATGTATTATTTTATAAATTTTAAAGTTTAATTATATAATATTTTATATAATTAATTTAATATGATAGGACTCATGATGGATGGTAGGTAGGACTCATGATGGATGGTAGGTGATTTTAGTGTATCTTTTTCAAATTAGTAAATAGAAGATTTTAGTGTATCGTTTTCAAATTAGTAAATATATGAAAATTTATCATTTTATTCCATGTATGATTTATTATAATAATAAGGAATTTGATAAGTTTTTTTATCTGGGATTATTTTTGGCAAGTTTGTAAGAATGTTTGAAATTTTATAGGCTTAAAAAAAAATTATATCCATGATCATATTCTTTTTAAACCTAATTTAATATGGGGTCTTGGGGTAGGAAAAGAAAACATTATAATGATGACAATTGGTTGAGTATTGGATCTATGATTTTGGTACACTAATGGTTGAAGCTATTGGGTATATGGTTTTGGTACAATAATTTTTTTAAGGTTTGGTAACTTTATGGTTATTTTTTTTAAAATATGGTTCTCCTAATGTAGACTTACTACATAAGGTGGGGAAATGTAAACCAGGGATGGATGAGGATGACAAAGTTATAGTGATGAGTACATGGGAAAATTTTACTGATGTAAGATAGAGTTAAGTTTTACATGTAGTGAATAAAAAGGTTCAAGCTTTTAAAATGATAACATTTTAGTTTGGATCACCATCAAATTTGAAATGGAAAATTTTTGAAAAGTTTGAGTAATTAGTTTTTAAAAAGATAGTTTCCTGGACTAGGAGATAATGAGATGAGTGAAATATTTTGGTTATAAAATTTGGGGTGTTAGTGAGATTAAGTATGAAGGTATCTATTTGATTATTTTCTTTACAAAATTGATGGATGAGAACACCATCAAATTAGTGACTAGAACATATAAGAAAAGAGATACTTTGAATTTGAATAATAAATTTCAAACTAGATACAAATTTTACTTCCATAAAAATGGTTGGTAAATATTGATGGGAATCAAAATACTTATCTAATAATGTCCACATTAACAAGATTTAAAAAAAATAATAATAAAATTGACTAAATTATAACTTTATTTTAACTAACCTAATCTTAACTCTGGACCTATAGTGCCAAGAGGGATGTGAAAATCTTTCTTCAAGTTTTGCATTCAAAAAAGAGGTTTTAACCTTGAGATACCTTCGTACACAACACAAATACCCACATAATTTATCATTGAAAAATACTTTTGTCAAGGGAATGCTCTTTCAATATGTACTTTTTCCCATTGCATGGTGTGAATATTGATATTATGAATGATGCCACCATGAGAAAATTTAATGGGAAACCTTGAAGGAGAAACTTTAGGGATGTTATTGATTTGAATTATTGTTAGAACCAACTTTTAAAAAAATGAAAATACACGTGTTGATAATGAAAGGGTGTTGTGAGAATTAAAAACTATCCAAACAAGTGATAAATTATTGTACTTCACATTTTTGGCAACCATGTCTGTGACCTTATTCATGATGTTGATGGTCTTATTCATGTAACATAAAATGTTATAATTATGAAAGTCACACATAGGATATAAAAAATTTCATTCATACACAATGGACATTGTTTGAAGTGATTTATGAGATTTTTAAGCATGAGAAGCTTATAAAGCATGTTCCTCAGCTAGGACTCATCCATGTTGATTCAACTCTCAGATTTAACCAAGATCTTTTAATTTTGTGCTATGATTATAATTGCATTTAAAAGAGCATAAATCAATACATATGCATGTTGTAAAGAAAAAAGAACATGACAATCAGCAGCAACATAAAACACAAAACATTGTTAACAAAGTTCGTCCAAGAACGACTACGTCTCTTGGCCCCGGTGTCAAGATGGTGTAGGCCAAAGCATTAAGTGTCTCCAATAGTGATGATGTACATGCATGTGTTTTCTCTCTCATACAAGGAATATTCCCTCACGTAGGAGTGGCTCCAAGAGATGTTGTGTTGTAGGAACTCTCATTCAAAAATGACTCCTATCAGTATGACATAATTTCATATATGACAATAATGAGCATACCGCCAACATGGCATCAAAGGGATCTCAATTTAAACATACATGGAGACAACATGAGTATCTTATCAACATGAGGACAAAGGGATCCCAACAATAACATGATAGGAAGTACATCTCACAGATGATTATGCATCACATCAAGCAGGAATCATGAAAACAAGTACGAAAACAACATCCCACATCAACAGCAAAAAGGGGATCTATGCAGCACAATGAATCTCATAAAAAAAAAGAAGTACATGAACATACTGCATATAACTCACTTCCTAGGGCCATCTAAATAAAAGGATGTCAAACTACTGAAGTTTGTCGTACCATCAATCTCGCGGTGTTGAATCTCATGGAATGGCTACTTTCACATTGAATGTTGACCCCTGCACTCCACTTTCAAAAGTGGCTGAAAAATGAAATGATCAAATGGAAAATATGAATCACCATCTGATTTGTGGCATTGAATAGTGTAAAATCGACTGTCAAATTTCTGAATTCTGAGAAAGGGAAAATCTCGGGCTTAATGAATCTTTTAGATTCCCCCTAGATTCCTCAAATATTCCCTCCTCTGGGTTATTTGAAGATTCGCTACTCAGATCAAAATTCTTACTGCGCCATCGGGTTCATGTCATTGAGAGGTGTAGGATCAACATAAATTTTATCCAATTTGGACACTGACAAAATTTCACCCTTCTGAAAATTTTGCCCAATCATGGTTCCACCTGCAATAAATTATTAAAAAAATTACGTCTCAATTTCCATGCGCACTCCTCATTCCTCCATGTTGCTGAGTGCACTAACAAAAATACATGTTTATATAAATTCTAGGTGGAGTTACCAACAAATTCTTTGTGGCACGTTGGTAAATTTGTTGTTTGGTTGTAGAGAAGTCAGGGAACCAAATCCCAACCCTCTCAAGTTAGGAAAGCATATAAATATATTTTGGCATATGATTTTTTTTAAATAACCACTTAAAATTGCAACACATTGGTATTAAATGGAATGTGGTGGTTGTATTAACTTTAGAGCCGGCAAAGATTTTTTTTGGAGTGTGGATTGTGTGTTACATGAGGGGTGACATATGAGGCCACCACATGGGTGGGGCCAGCCCTCCTACCGGCTGTGTGTTCAAATCCCATTGGACGCTCCTTTTAATATGACATATAAAGTTGAGAGTTGGGGTGTTGGGGGTGTGGGCCAGGTCCACCAGAGGTGGCCTCCCCACCCCATAATTAAATGTTTAATATGGTGTGGTGGTTGAGGGAGGACGGTAGGGGTTATGGCGGGTCAGTCTCTTTTGATTTTTTTTAATTGTTTTATGTTATGTAAATAGGTTTGGTGAGTGGCGAGGCTGGTGGACCTCCACCACACATATATATATATATATATTATAATATATATATATATCTATATCTATATATATCTATATATATATATATGACATTAGTTATATATTTTTAAAATTTGTCTAATAGAATGGATAATTAAACAAATTATCGATCCAAAAAATTCACTCGTTTTTGGTAGCTAGGTTTCATACCCCGAGGTGAGTCAAATTGTAGGACACTTAAACCTCACCCATAGTCCAACTTTGACAAAAACTTTGACTCACTCATTCTCCCTCATACGATCTCCAATTGATGAACCATTCACATTGCTGCAATTAGGACGATAAAATCTATGCTCTGGTCCTCGTTCAAAATCATTCTGATCACTTTGATTTTCAAGCTTCCATAAGCCCTCTTTGTCGTCTGTGTGTCTCTGGAGCCACCTGGATCAATCCTCCCCACTGAGGAGCTTTTGGTCCTCGAAAAGCATGAAAAATAATCTACAGCTTCTTTGTACCTTATCTGCATCATAAGTGTCCTAAAAAGGTCTCACTTTCATCTCCTTCACCTTTGTCCTTCGGAGCCTTAAGCGATGAGCCAACATCTACAACCTATGCAACCTGTAGTACATTGCTTTTCCAAATTACATGCTTGAGTTTTATGACCAACTAATGACCCAAGCATCTCACACTTGCTAGAGTTTATACCACATATTCAGTGGTCAATTTTAGATCAAGATGGACACAATACCCCAGTTATGAAAATAAGGCCAACATATCATTGTTGCTTCAACAAATGACGGAAAACACATCATCACTGCAACACATGATTTACAAAGATAAGGCCAAACACTATTTTTTCTTTGGCAAATGATGGAAACACAACATCACTTTCAGAGTGTAAAATGCAACAAAAAATAAGAGGAGACATCATTGTTGCCTAACAAGTGATGGAAAACACATCATCACTTTTACATTTTAAAATGCAACAAATGATTTACGAAAGCACGACCATGACAAGATAACATATATAGAAACCATTTTTCACTTATCAAGGTGAATGGGTTGCCTCCTTGTGGTGGTTTTGCTTGTTGAACAATCGTTTCTTCTAATTCATGCACCGACACTTTGTCTTTAAGGTGCTGCTCTGGATGGAGCCTCCAACAAGTGGCTTTTTGATGGACACCTCTGCTGCAATGACTACAATACATCTTCTTCCTCCAGATATACTTAACATGTTTCTTTACCTACTGTTGAGAGGGTCTTTCATGCATCATCCTTTTGTGTGTTGTCATTATTTTCCAACATTTAGAAAATATATGGTTATGTAATCCACAAAAGGTACAATTTTTTTGATGCCATTTTTTACGTTCATCTTTAACAACATGATTATAGCTTAAATGAACATTCAAACATCAAGACTGGTTATAAATTTTCTTTTCATCTCTAGTGGCATTATGGAAATGAGAGCTTGCCTCAGGTCTCTCTCTGCAACAACTAGTGCCATGGTATGATGGTGATATGTTCCCATCATTCTCTTTCCTCAATGATTTCAATGATGCCTCAGAAGAATCTGACACCTTTGAGCATTCTCCTTTGGTGTATCCTAAGCATGCAGATCAAGGTCTCTGCACAACCTCCAATGGCTGAGTTATGCATTGGTTATTAACAGAAAGTTCTTCTTCGTCCTTGTATCTCGTCCTCATAAGGAGCCTCGTGTTTGTTCCTTTAATTGGTATCTCCACATCTCCAATAGAAACCATACTATGTCAAGATGAAACTGAAAGGAAATCAACATCTTTTACCTCCTTTGTCGATTTGCAAAGATCTGATGAGGGCTTCTCATCATCTGTTGTTGGTGGTTCGCTAGCTATCTCGCTGCATTCCCCAATTTCCTTTCTGACATCCCCAAGCCCTACTTGACGAGGTAGTTCTTCTATTTTTATGGGGTTGACAATGCCTTGCACAATAATGCTCAAGCATTTTCCTTCATACCCCATTTTATTCAACAGTTTGGAGCCAATTCCGATGGTATGATTTTCAAAAATAGCGAAATTATCATCAGCACACATACATGAATTTAGAGAATTACTTTTTACCTCACATGGGTCACGCTGTAGCATTTCCAAGGCCTTGTCCTTAGCTTGCAGTTGTCATAGCAAACTATATTTCTCCTCTTTCTCTTCTTGTAGACGCATCTTCAATTCAACGCTCTCTGTTTGAAGATTTTGTTTGCCGTGCTTCACTTCTTCCAGGGCCTCTTCCATGGCTCACAACTGAAGCTGTAATCACTCCTTTTCCTCTGTCTCCTTTTGTAGAGCTCCATACATTTCCACCCTTTGGGAAATTTTGAGAATGGTCTCATACATCACTTTTTCATCCTCTACCACTGCATGTTCCATTGTTTACGCTTTCAATTCACATCCATGCAAACACTGCTCTCATACCAAACTTGATATGAGTTGACTCAACTCCCGAATTTAACCAAGATCTTTTCCTTTCGTGATGTGATTATAATTTCATTTAAAAGAGCATAAATGAATACATATGCATGTTGTAATGAAGAAGGAACATGACAATCATGAGCAACATAAAACACAAAACGTTGATAATGGAGTTTGTCTAGGAGGGGCTATGTCTCTGGGCCCTAGTGTGAAGATGGTGTAGGTTGTTGCATTAAGTGTAGTCAATAGTGATGATGTACATGCATGTGTTTGATCTATTATACAAGGAATATGCCTTCACGTAGGAGTGGCTCCAAGAGATGTTCCACTGTAAGAAATCTCATTCAAAAATTACTCCTGTCAGTATGACATAATTTCACATATGATAATAATGAGTATCCCGCCAACCTGGCATCAAAGGAATGGTGACAACATGAGTATCCCATCAACATGATGACAAAGGGATCTCAACAACAACATGACAAGAAGTGCATCTCATATATGATTCCACATAACATCAAGCAAGAATCAAGAAAACAAGTAAGGAAGCAAGATCCCACATCAACAACAAAACAGGGATCTATGCAGCGCAATGTATCTCATAGCAAAAAGAAGTACATGAACATACTGTATATATCTCACATCGTGGGGCCATCTGAATAAAATGATGTCAAACTATTGAAGTTGGTTGTACCACCGATCTCTCGGCATTAAATCTCATGAAATGACTACTCACACATTCAATGCTAACACCTGCACTTCACTTTGAAAAGTGGCTGAAAAATGAAATGATCAAATGGAAAATCTGAATGAACAATCATATTTGTGGCATCGAATAGTGCAAAATCGACTGTCAAATTTCTAAATTCTAAGAAAGTGAAAATTTGGGGCTTAAGGAATCTTTTAGATTCCTCCTAGATTCCTCAAAGATTCCCTCCTCTAAGTCATCTGAAAATCTGATGCTCAAATCAAAATTCTGACTTTGTCATCACGTTCGTCTCGTTAATAGGTGTAGGATTGACTTAAAGTTTGTCCAATTTCGACACTATCAAAATTTTGTCGTCCTAAAAATTTCACCCAATCATGGATCCACATGCAATAAATTAATAAAAAAAAATATGTCTCAATTTCCATGTGCACTCCTGGTTCCCCCATTCTACCATGAGCATTGACAAAAAGACAGTTTTATATAAATTCCGAGTGGAGTTACCAACAAATTCATTGTGGCACGTTGGTAAATTTAGTGTTTGGTTGGAGAGAGGTGAGGGGATCAAATCCCGACCCTCTCAAGTTAGGTGAGCATATTAATATATTTTGGCATATGATTTTTTTTAATAATGGCTTGGTATTAAATGGAATGTGGTGGTTGCATTAACTTTGGAACCTGCAGAGGTTTTGTTTGGAGGGTGGGTTGTGTGTTATATGAGGGGCGACATATGAGGCCACCGTGTGGGCGGGGCCAGCCCTCACGCCCACCATGGGTTCAATTCCCACTAACCCCTCCTTTTAATATGGCATATGAAGTTGAGAGTTGGGGTTTTGGCAGTGTGGGCTCGGTCCACTAGAGGTGGCCCACCCATCCCATAATTAAATGTTTAATATGGTGCGGTGGTTGAGGGAGGCCGACGGGGTTATCGCCCATCTACCTGATTTGATTTTTTCTTTTAATTGTTTTATGTTAGATAAATAGGTTTGGTGGGTGGCGGGGTGGTGACCCACCACCCACTATATATATATAATTATATATTATATATATATATATATATATATATATATATAATATAATATATATATATATATATATATATATCAAATTTGTCTAGACAAATTTTCGATCCAAAAAATGTGCCCGCTTTCCGGAGCTAGAGTTCATGCCCCAGTGGGTCAAATTCTAGGACACTTAAGGTCAAATTTTAGGACACTTAAACCTGACCCATAATCCAACTTTGAAAAAAACTTTGGCTGGCTCGTTCTCTCTCAGACAAGCTTGGATTGACTAAGAGTTCACACTGCTGAGATGAGGACTACAAGATCTACACTAGGGTCCTCATTTGAAGGCATTCTGATCACTTTCATTTTTGAGCTTCCATAAGCCCTCTTTGTCCTATCTCGTGGATCAAGGACACACTTAATCAATTTCTATATGTGATGCTTTACAAATGCACCTCCTCTTTTAGAAAACTTGTGGAAAATCTCTAAAGGTCATAAACTTAATTCTAGTATAGTCATGAATGGCTTGTTTATTAGCTAGGTTATAAGTAAAAATGGAAATGCATATCCTTGGTATGTATGCATGTATATTATAGCCTAGTTTTATGTCACTATAGAGCATTTCAAATATAAAAACGCAACAAACTTGTTTTATGGACTTACAATATTGTTGATATTCCAATTTGTATACAGTCATACATGTTTAATAACCATAAACCTATGTATAAGTTACCCTTCACTAACTTTTGGGCATACTTACTCTACTATAGGAACAAACTTGTTTTATGAATTTACAAGATTATTGGTATTTCAATTTGTATACCTCCATACATGTTTAATAACCATAAACCTATGTATAAGTTATCCCTTTATTAAATTTTGGGCATAATTACTCTACTATATAGATTGTATGGTATACAATATACCATAATCATGTAACTTGTACAATTTAACATTGTTATACAAATTGTAATATCCACAATCTTGTAATTCCATCAAACAAGTTTGTTCCTACAACCTAACCCTCTCTTTATAAATAATATGCATTCTTAACAAATACAAGATCCATATACATTATTTCAGAAGTAGTTTTATGCAAATACCTATTGTTAAATCAACATGTTAATTACAGAAAACTAATTTATATTTTTCTCAAATATTCCATAGCCAAAAAAAATGAGAAATGTTGTGCTATAAAACTAACAATCATTAAAACATGTTTTAAGCAACTATGAAATCAGGCTATTGTTAAATATCTTATCAAGTGAAAGGAAAAAAAAAAAACAATTCTGAAAATGAAAAATAGACACATCTTTTCAATATTCCTTCACAAACCCTATAAAAAATATCTTTTTTCACCCTTATTTAAATCATAAATGCTAAATTTTCAATATTAATAAAATAAAATGATATATCATAAATCAATTATAGAATTATAAATTTTCCAATATTAATAATATACAATAAACCTTTTCATTTTTATTTTTAATTTTCCAAATATATATCTTAATCATCCTTATAATCTTCTTCTTTTCCGTGACCAATACTACATGTTGTGGATTCAAATCCAGTAGCATATTCAGAAGACAATGATCTTTCCATGGAATCCCACATTTATAACGAAATTCATAACCACACCCGAAAATACACCAAGTTTACTGTTACAACATAAAAACTGCATATATAATACACACAAACTATTTACAACAAAATTCATAACGACACCTGAAAATACCCAAACTTTACTGTTACAATATAAAACCTATAAATACCATACACAAAAACTTTTGTATAAAATCAATTTATGATATCCATATAATCATACATAATTCATCACAAATATATATATATATATA
>APFE030501535.1:15502-50704 GCA_000404065.3 Pinus taeda
GTTCGATCTTGGGCCTGTGGGTTATGGGCCCACGGATCATTTATGAATCGCTTCTTGCTTTCTCGTGATCACCTCCCACGAATCTTTAATCTTTCCAGCAACCTTGAGAAAACAATTTAGTGTGACAGACAACCTTCTGGCTCCACCACATCAAACGTCCTCCTTGCCTCCTCAATCTTACCAGCCTGCGCATAACTCCCAAACATAAAGGAAATTGTTTCCATGGACACGATGCCCTCGGTCCTCATTATTTTGACGCAGTCCCACATCGAGGTTCTTTGTTGCTGTTGCTGGAACTGTTTTTTTTCAGTTCGTTCTCAGTCCACACACGCTTTCGCTGTTCATTCTTGCTCTGATGCATATGAATACTCAACACCACGAACAGAGCTTCATACCTTTCGAATATATCCTCCTTCCTGATGCCGAAATCATACCTTCTCACAATGTTATCAGCGCTTCCATTGAAACCCAATGCGTTGTTGTGAAAACAACAATCTAAAACTGGACCTCTATGTACGAATTGACCCTTTGACAAATTCACGCTTGCATCTTATAATCACACCTTTCTGTCCCATGAGGAGACAAGCAAATGGTCCATGTGATTGGAAATTTTCAAGTTAGAAATGCCGTCAGTGGGAGGATTCGCGAGCTCCCGTCCTGAGCCGACACCAACGGGAGACGTTGCCGCCATGATTTCCTCCCCCTTTCCTCCTGAGGTTAAATCGGTGGTTCTTCTTCACGAACTTACTCAGCAGCCGTTCCTTTATTAAACCGAGTTCACGCACTTTTGAATGTTGGACTAAGAATAGCACACTGGTGAGCACATCCTCGACACACACACTTGCTCACATTCATACTCCGCCTCATCAAAAACAAACCTAAAATCATGCACACCGACATGCTTGTCTTGTGGCATTCATATTTTCATTTTCAACTAAAAATAAAACCGAAAAACGATTCAAACAAAAACACACAAAGACAAAACTTCACAAAGAGGATTTTTTCATTATTTTTAAGAGTACAACTCAACTATTAAGGAATGTAAATAGCTATAGCACATATGGAAACAATTCAATGTCTACAATTAATATCAAATATTATTGCAAGTGATAGAGATCCAATTTTCACTAGTGATTTTAGTACTAAAACATTTTCTTGTTTCGTTACTCTCTTAGCCCATAGCTCCTATTCCTCAATTCACTAGGAAAATTGATATTGTGAACAAATGTATAAAAGGATATATTTGTTTATTTTCATTTATTAACTAGACTCAATTATCAAATGGCTTCCCTTCATAAAATGGTGATACACCACATCCTTCCATCATAAGAAGCGTCCCCATTTATGGTACTTTATGGCTATCATCATCCATCCATCATACCAACATTGAAAGGAAAAGTGAAGGTTCAAGTAATGTATGGCCACATAGGGCACTAAGAAGATATTCTCCAAATATTAAAGGGTAATTTTGTTTTGGCACAAAATAGGATGAAATAACAAGCACATCCACATTGTAGTGAATGGGAATTCGAAGTGGGAGACTTGACATTTTTAAGACTACAACAATACAAATTGATATCCATCAATAAAAATAAGGATCTAAATTATCACCCTTCTAGTATTATCACTAAGAGGTATTATAAAGGCTTGTTAGTATGTCTTACATTATGGAGCATGGTAGAAAGTATATGATTAGTAGTAAATCAGGTATGTCATTAACAAATGTGAGGAGGCCCACAAATAATGAAAATGGACCCCAAACTGACAACAAGGAACCTAACAGAACCCACATAGGAGTAATAAATATGATAACATTGAATAGTGAGGGATTCAATTGATTAAGAGTCAATAAGGTAAACTCATTGTCGACTATGAGGAGGAAGATTGCCTCTTAGGTCTCTAAGCTCCAAGGTAATATTGGTTCCTATATCAAACTCTTGGATAATGAGATGAAGTCAATGGAAGAAGGCCCATAGAGAAGGACGTTAACATATGTCCAATAAATCGACATGGAATGGAGAAAGAGATGATATGAATGGATGAAGTCATGAGGTACAACTAACATAAGGATGGTTGAGACAAAAGATCAACAAGGACTACAAATGGTCGGCTAAGGTTTAGATTTCCCTTAAACATAAAATGGCATGAGACAAATTTAACCTAGTAGAAGTGACTAATGAGAACTACATGATATCATAAAATAGCACATGAGGAAATGAAGCAAACTCCATAGTGACTCGAAGAGTAAGAATCGAGAGGTGTAAAAGGACTCATATGTTTGGTATGTCTTCTAGGAAATATAAAACCCAATTGTAACATAATGATGTAATAAAGTTCCATGTTTAAGGGTGACTTGACTCATGCTATCATTGTGACTAATATAATGGAAAAAAATGGTTTCCTCACCTTTTCTCTTTTTATTAGTTGGTATCTCCTTCATAGTTTAGCGAGTATGAAAGAGAAGACAAGTAATCTCAATGGTATATTTTTTGTTTAGTTTTAACAATCACGAAAAAGATATAAAAAGATACTCAATAAGGTGTGTTATTCGTGGTTTAACTAGGTTGAGGAATAGATAGTGGTGTGCTCGATTCAAGGTTTACTTTTCATGATGTTTTAATGAGCTCCAAAAAGAGATAAAAGGATTCTCAATACACTTCATTGTTTAAAAACACTGATAAGGACACAAAGGAATCTCATCTTCGAGGAATGAATTATATAAGGGGTAACAACTTATTTTGAGCTTAGAAAACCACCCTAATCTAAGTGAAGAAAAGAGGCTTTCATGTTAGACCACTCATTGCAGTGGTTCCTCAAGGAAAGGAAAGAACACCTAGTGAAATTAAATGAAATGGGAAATAGTAGCATAATTTTGATGATGAAATGGGGCCAAGGCATATCAACATGCCTAAGTGAGTCTAAATGTTGTAAAAATCGCAAGGTAAAAGGAGTGTGGAATATTCTTGGGGTATGGTCGAAAGATGACAAAGAGGAGGATATGAGGCTCAAATTCAAAGTCAGAGTACGTCAAAAGGAGGGATTTTGAAGTGATAAAAGGATGTATCATGGACACAAACATGGAAAAGAGGGGCTAAACAGGGAATCCATGTGACGAAGGTTCTACCACACAAACTATAATCTGCAAATATTTAGTGGTTAATGTCGTAACCTAAAAGGATTGGACCTAAGGGATAATGAAGATGGAAATGATGGCGAGACCTACCACTATATGCCATGTTCAAGAAAATTTCATCTAGGGCCATTTAAGCATTAGAACCTCGAAAAATCTCCAATTATGATGCTTAAAATGCTCCATAATACTAAAAATACAAATTAGTTAGTGACAAAATGTGATAAAAACAAGATCATGATCATGGATAAATGGCTTTAGAGGAGTTAAATAGCCAATGGATAAATGGATTCTCCACACGTGTGAACTCATATTAGGTTAATATAGGGAAAATACACCAATTTGGGGCTCATTTGCATAGATATAATTGAAGAGTGAAAACTAGTGGAGGAAAATCTCATTTTCCCTCAAACTTTCAATCGTAATTTCATAATCCATAGGAAATTACTTGGGATTCTACTTCCATCAAGTAAGTGCTCAAACTCTCTCCTCCATTATAATTCCTTTTTTATGCAACTTCATGGAATTTACACTTCACGGAGACCCTTCTTCAGGGATTTATGTGTTGTCATTCCCACATAGGATCCTAATAGATTATAATGTAACTAATGTGATAAGTAATCAATGATTCTTATCTATTATGAGATAAGTATGACACCCCTATGCTTATATATGTTGTTATGACCCGTAGATTGCATATTTGTGATATGTTTGACAAAATGCGTATGATGGATAGTAGGGGTATAGTTAATTCCTTGTTCAATTATTTTCATTTATAGCATTATATTGATGTTATTTTTCATTTCTCAAAGTTTCATGAAGTTATGTGTAGCGACCTCACTCCTAGCCCTAAAAAAGTTGTACAAAATCAGAGGTCACTATCTTTGAATTAGCAGAAAAAACCCAAACTCTTGCGTGTCCTTTCAATGAGAGTGAATGGAGGGTCATAGTCACATGCATGCCCATGTCATGGGAGAGGCTGAGGCACTAGGTCAGTAAAATACTAATTTGTCTCAACGGTTGACCATGTGGAAAGGTTGGTTGGCTCCTATAGGTCCTACGACATGTGTAGAAGATCAAATTGGTTGTGTTTAGTGAATTCCACTTCCATAACTATACATGGGGAGTTGAAACATATAATAGTGACCTCTCATCACATGTTTACCATGGTGGACCAATTAGCTTGGGTAAATGTGGGAGGAGTGCGTTACAGAGTTGTATTAGAGCATGGTTTAACCCTTGGACTAGATGGGTGGTGTGTTGGTCATGCATACATGTCGGTTGCATATGTTTTCTTTATGCTTGTGGTATATTTGTTTGTTACATATGCATGGTGGTGGTCATTGTTTTCATTCCATTTCCATGTGGAATTTGATGATATTGTTGTTGGGATTTGTTTGTGATGAATGCATGTCAATTGTAGATGCATTTGTTATGCATGTCAATGTCTATATGTTGTTTTGTATGCATTGTCATTGTTATGGTTATGCATGTATTGTAGGATAGTCATATATCATGAGGTCATTGTATGAGATTAGTTCATCATGATGTTATTTATGATCCTGTGTAGTGCAACAAAAATGTTTCAACTCCCAAGGTTACCAACTTAAATTATCAACTCGAGGTCCATACAAACTTAAGAGGTGTCAACACTATATGTGTAGCATACAATGTGTCCTTCTTCCATGGATCTGATGTAATGAAGTGAATTTCATGAAATCAAAGCCTAAACTAATTGCATAAATGGAAATATTACTTCCAAAATAAATTAATCCTAGGCAAGAACAATAATTTGTAATTGAAATCATAAGAGTAGGAATTCAAATAAATAAGCCTAATCTAGTTTGTAAAAAGACATGTCTTAATTGGTGTTTATTATTCCTCAATCACGGACTTAGATCTTAGGGGTCATGATTCAACCCTAAGAGACAAAATCCAATCTTTTGGATAAAATATGGTCAAGTTTACATGTGCTACACAACGTTGCTACACGCTAAACGAAATTGCTATAGACGAAACATAATTACTACAGGAAAAATTGATTCACCGAATGACAAAGTAAATCAAATAAAAATGGGATGAGAAAGTTTTAATTATTAATTAGGATGTATTACGACATCATTCTAGGTGGAATCACTCCAAAATACCTCTGTTAACACATAGTAAAAAATAGCAGAAAATTACTATAAGATCTAGAAATTCATGAGCTAATGAGCAAGTTAACCTTCAAATGCCTAACATAATCAAGTGAAATACATTGGGGTAAATTTGTTATTAAATTGAATTTTCTTAAGACCTAATCCAAGTGGAATAAACTAAAATGAAAGTCATTGGCATGTTCTAAAAAATAGCATAAAATTACTACTATTTTGCTACAAGGGACTTCTAGAAATTGTAGACTTGTGAACTAGTAAACCACTCCAAGTAGCTCAATGATGAAAATGACTTTTCAAAGTTGGTATAAGGATGATTCATGACTTTGAATCTATAAATAACTTTAAAAATAGCTTACTTCAATCATTTAACCCAATCCTACACCAAAATAAGCATCTTGATTTTTTCATTATTTCTTTGATTTACATTTTTTTAGCATTGAGTATTGTAAAAATTTTATTCTAGACCTTAAAATTTATTAATCATCCATATTCATGACATTATTAATGTGTAATCTGAAATATAAGAGAATATTTTTATAAGTATAGCTTCCTTAAATTTGATTTAATATGAAATATCAGATTTAAATTACAAAATTTAAGGAAGATGTAATTGAGTAATTATTGGTTGAATTACAAAAAGTAATCCTCTTTACCAAGTTGTATCTTCATTCTCAATATGAGAAAATCATAAGAATACAAGAGAAAATCCAAAAAGTGTTTTTAAAACACACAAAGGTCATTAAATTTTGGTGATATCATTTATCTTTACTAATTCACTTTAATATTTGGATCAAATTGTATCTCATGAAGGAATTGAAGTGAACCTAACAAAATTGAAGTGATGATGTAATGAGCAATATCAAAAACCTTTAAGGATTTTTAGGCTTGATAGGATACTACCATGGTCAACAAGCTTCATAAATAATTTCCACAAAACACAATTATGGCTATCATCCTCCATGAATCACACCATTTTTGAGAGGCAAAGTAAAGCTTCAAGGAATGGATGGCCATAAAGAGCACCAAAAGACACTTACAAGTATTAAAGAACAACTGTATCATAATACAAAATAGTATGAAACAAGTAGATAAACATTACACTAAAATGGAATTTGAAATAGGGATTAGACATTTTTGGCCTTAAAACCATAAATAGATGGTCATCCAATGCAAAACCCCTCAGTTGTATGTAACACTATGTTAAGAAAATCTAGGTCTGATGTGTAACAATGAAAGTAAATACTTTATTATTGAATAAATAAAGATAAATTAATAACTTGGAAAGAAATACACCAAGAGATGAGATTCTTTCCAAATGAAATCCCATTGGTGAATGGGAATGGATAGTTCTTTCACGATAAGACTTCTAGACAAAATTCTAGATAAGCTTAATGGATTGGGAGATAAATATCCATTAGGTTTCTTCGCAGCAAAAAGATGCTAAGTTTAACATAAAATCTTTGCAAGAGAGAAAGGAAGATTTTATAGGAAAAGCCTCATAGGAGAGAAAGGCGAGATTTCCCATGAAAATCCTAGACAAATGGATAAAAATATCCACCTAAAATTGGGACACCACTAAAGGAAACCATATCATGAAAGAGGGTATTAAATACCCATTGAAGAGATCAATAGGAGGAAGTTGATCCATGGCAATAAATCTCAGCTCGGGGGTGAATTGGAGGTAGCCAGTTCTAAGTTGGGTGGTGGTGCTCGATTTTCTAAGTGACGACTCTTTTAGCTAATCTAGTTTGCTTCAATTGCTTGTGATGTTCTGTATGTGGCTCCTTACTCTTATGTTGTCACATCTTTAAATTTATGAGTATAATTTCATTGTGCTATATTACGGTTCATAAATTTTGATGCTGTCGATTTTTAAGTGTATCAGTGTACTTGAATGTATAATCTTTATTCATGAGATAATGGAATAATTATGCATGTAATGACTATTGAATCTAAATGTAATCGAAGTTAAATTGGGGGATGCAAGCCTGGTAGGTAATTATTAATACTAGGTCAGTGAGGTATGTGAAAAATGGCATTGGAGCTCTAAGTTCAAATATTGTGGCCTAAGTGCCAACCCACCTTTATAAGATATGAATGAGTGTATGTCCTAAACTAATTCCTACACAAATAAGAAGTTTCAATTACGGGTTCGGTTATAAATTTTTATAAGAAAAATATTCTAGAATCCATAAAGGTGAAATTAAGTCTTAAAATAATTTGGAGGACTTTGAAGCCATAGAATGTCAATATTATATTGATTACTTGAAATCAAAAGTAAGTTTGAACTAAGGTTGTTTTAAATTAAGGATTTTGAAAGAACTATGGGTTGTTATTTTAAAGAGGAGTAAAATATCCTATATTTCTTGTTGGGTGAATAAACAATTGTAATTTTGAATATTTATGTAGATACATAGCCCTACCATAAGTATAAAATTCTAGTTTATGATTTCAATCAAATTGAAATTTCATAGGAGAATTTAATAACATTAAGAAGGATTACGGTAACCCGGTGTTACACGCTGTGAATTTTGTGTACCAATTATAAGTTCTACAGAGTTGGCAAAGTTGTTTACTACAAATAACAGTCGTTAGTCATTTTCATCGAAGTTTCAACTGCGATAAAACAATAAAATATTTCATGATTTGAAATAGAAACAATGTCCTTTAAAATTTTGTGTCAAAAATGGATCCACGAAGATCAACACAAATATTAGTGAGGCACGTGATTTCACATGCTCAAAGTAGATGATATGCGACTCCAATCCTGTTTGTGTTGATGCCCCCTCTGCAAGGAAATTTCCCTTCCAATTATCAGCTCTTTCATATTCCACAAGATTGTTCATTAAATAGTGAGGCGGTTTTTTTTTGTTAGTTCATTTCCTTGTCGAGTGAGTTCCTAACTAGTCAATTGAACTCTCATCTCGTTGAATTCTTATTCATCGAAATTCATTCCTTCCTATAGGCCATGTGGGATCATAGGGGCTTGTACGTTGTAACTGTTTCTTTTCCTAGTCGAATTCCTCCATTTGATGGTTGATTTCAAGGGATGGTTTGGATTGAGTGAGGGAAAACCATCACTCAATAAAAGACGGATTATATGCTCTCAAATACAGAGATTCGGCAGGTTGCAGAGTTCCATGACTAGAGTGAATTAGAGGAATGAGTTACTTCCTTAGTGAAGTTGGAGGTGAACGACGAAGGTGGAGCTGATGTCTATCTCAAGGCCATGATACTCCATATTGTTAATTACATTAATAATATTATGAGTCCATATTTCTATTATTAAATTTTATTGATTATAATTAAATAGCTTGAGTTTAAAAGTACAAATGGTTGTTAGAGTGTGTGGGTTATTGGTAGGTTTAAAGCACAAACCACACCTTGCCAGTTTGAGTGGTGACTAAGGTTTTCCTTTCCAATACATAATGTCTCCCTCTCCACTTTCCTTATCCGCTGATCTGGAGGTGTTCGCTTCCGGATTGAGTTGTCGCAAAATAAATAAGTGGATAATGCTCATTTAGGTTGACATGCCTTAAAAGCATTTAATGGATAAGTATTATCCTTATTTTCATCCCACATACATGCCCCATTTAGATAATGGCTATATGCTTCTGTTATTCACTAATCTAAAGATGTTTCAATAATAAGAATAATCATGGATAATGTATCCTTAATTTCATGTGGACAAGTCATAAAATCTCTCTAACCTCATCTCCTCCATGCACGTAATGGCAATGAATGTGAATGTTTAAAGAAAGAGCAGGTGAAGAGTAAAATTAATGCTACTACATTCGCTATCATGATAATACTTACATTTATACAAGAAACTTCTTCACATAATATTATATGTTTGTTCATGATTCATCATTTGTGTAAGAGTCCACTGGATCATGATGTGCTCAATGGTAGTATTACATGTATTTTGTATTAGAGCGCTTACAACGTAAAATTTTTCATGTTTTTTATCATGTGAGATAACCTTATGCATCAAATTATTGATTAGTTGAGCAAACCAAGGATAGTTGTGGATGGATAGGCCCTATCTAATTAATGTTAAAACCACCCAAGATCTCATGGGAAGATGTGGGTACCTCATCCATAAATAAATCAATCACTATCAAGATCGTCCACCTCCCTATGTTGACTATCACTACCCACACAAATGTGTCTAACATGCTCAAAGGAGGTGCATTGTAAGTTATGCATGGTCACAACATCCATCCATTATAGGTAGGTGTTTTCTATAGCATTAAGTGAGTTTGATATTGAGGGTGGGTTAAAAAACAATGGGATGTTTTCTCGTGTCCTTTTAGACCTTAGGAATATAGAATATGGTACTACCTTGGGGTTACCCATGACCAAGCATCAACATGACTATGTATTATTATTATTTCTCATTTTTCAAAAATGAAGATCTTCATTTTACATAAGAGGAAAACCACCACCCTTGACACGATGTGACTGTACTTCTTTCATGGTTGTTCCCATTTTGATTTACCAGCATCCCAAATATTAAAATACCTAGAGTTTCCCAATAAAGAGCTCCTCGAGGATGCCAAGACCTTCAAAAAGTGTCGGCTCTGCAATGGTTGAATGTGTTCAAACCATTGAGAGAACGGGCAATGCCATAGTTATAGACAACCCATTTTTTCAAAGGCATAATTTCTCCTCTTGGCAGGACACTAGACTTATCACCAACTCTTGCGTTATTTTTATTGAATGTTGTTACAAGTGATGCTTCTGCTCTTCCTTTCGAGTTGCTCAAAGACGCAGAAGGAAAAGGTGGATCAAATTCAATGCCTAATAAATATTTAAATCTCTCTACACGACAAAAATTGTGGTTAGAAATGCAATCTAGTTCTTGTGATGTTCAAGTGAAAGTCGGTCACAGGTAAAAGGAGTTCCCTAAATTCCATGCACCTAAATCGAGTTCGATTCTCATGATGGGTTTCTGATTTTTGTTAGAAATTTGTTCTCTAGTAGTGCGATTTTTTTTGTGTTGATCAATATTTCCAATAAAGACATTCATAATGAAGGAGCCTAAGAAGTTATGTTTTGGAAATTTGTGACGAATGAAACTAGTGGTCAATGCGAATCTCCAATTTCGATCTTTAAAGTTAAATTATTTCCAAATTAGTATACGAACTAGAATATACATTTATACACTATGGGAAGAAATTAGAAATTTTTCTCGTGAAGGTTATTTTTAATTGTAGCGCAACTAACTAACTTATGTACATGTGTCTGCATAATTATGTGAGCTATTTTTTATGTATAAAGCATCTCATAAGTATATGAATACTTTCTGCTTGGAGTTAATAATTTAAGTTATGCTTGAAAGATGTACATTATCCTTCATGTTGCATATGATGAATGTATATTTTCCCAAACACATGATCTATTTACCTGTAGGTGCTTACATATATGTATGGTTCACATGTATGGCTCATGTGTGTAGTTACAATGAGTTGCATTGGTATGCTTACATGCATGGATGGCTCAAATTTTTCACAAATTGCCATTATTTAAAAATTTATTTAAGATACCTTAAAATGGGTATAGTTGAGCTTGATTCATAAACCAAATTTGATTTAATCTTTTCACTTTAACTTGAATTTCTCAGACTCTAAGTATGGTAGTTCATATACCATGCTGGATAGTTATAGTAGCATTGCGAGGAAAAAGGAACCATGAAAGGATATATGGAAACAAATAATTATGAAATACATTATATAACATACAACCTTGCAAGGTTGTAGTAGAATAAAGAGTAATGCAAAGAAATGACAACAAATAACATGATGATTATTCTAATAAGTAGGAATGGTCAACCATAAGTAGGTTTCCTTTTTAGTTATGCCCACTTATTGAATGCTAAGAATTATGTGAAGATTAAATTTGTAATTCGTTATCTATGTTGTAGAAATATCTCCAACAGTTAAGTTATTATCGAATGCACTTCTGAGGGAAAACAGGCCCTATACACATGATAGACCTAGTTTTAAAAGTTCATAGTAGAGCGGGAGGAATGAACAAATTTGTAGTAATTGTAAAGTATGATTATTGCAATGAAAGTTTGGATGATGGATTTTTGTAGCATGGTCATCATGTTTTATAAATGTGAAAGCAAGTGTAGAGAATGGTGGATAAAGAAAGTGAATTATTCCATACTATCATCATACCACTTTAAGTTATGAGTTGTATGATTAATACGCAAGGGCATAGATTAATAAAATTCCAACCAATGTCGGTAAGGATAGACTAGTCAAGGACATAACTTAATGGAATAAATTTTATGCTTATAGAGATTCTAAGAAAGGATGATTTATGAAAGAGGAAACGTTGAACTCATATAAGGTAAATCACAAATAAAAATAGATAAAATGTCATGTTTTTTTCTTTCCATAGATCATGGCCAACATGAGGAAAAATAAAAAATAAAAGTATATAGATGGAAACTATACACATCATAAGGAAAGAAGTTGATGACATACAATCAACATTAACAACAGTTGATGGTTAATTAAGTAGGTTTCATCATAGAACAAATTCTGAAGGTTTTATTTAATCTATTCATGAAGGTTCCCATTAAATATCATTTAACACATGAGACTATGTATTTTTAAAATTGTCTTTCGATTTAATATGGTTTTTGTTATTGGTGCATCTACATGTAATGATGCAATCCATTTTTTATGTGGTTTTTCCATTGTTTGATCCATTAATTTTCCTTATTTGGAAAATGCTTCAAATATACATTATTGAAGGGAGCTAAACCTTACCATGTTATTATTCAATATGAGTATGTAATTAGACATGCCTAGTTACGAACCCACAAGTTTCGTTTGAGTAAATAAATCTCATAACAATCGTAACTAAAGTAGATAAGAGGCACAAATTATATTCCAATCTAGATGAAACTAAGGTCAAAGTTGATAATTAAATGCACAAATGTAATACAACTCATTGTATGCATGTTGGAGAAGACATCATAAAAATTATGACTCTAATAAGAAAGTCAATGGGACTTACACCAAAAGTACATCTAGTGTAAATACATATTGGGAGTGTAAAAGAAACTCCTGGTGTTTCTCGATTAATAGTAGTAAGAAAGTATTAAATACAAACTCGAATTCCAGTGTGTAAATTATTTCAACTAAAAGTATGCAACCTCAACCTTCACAACATTGATGGGCATATCCATCCAGGTATACATGGGGTTCTACTAATATCTCACAAACATGAATGTTTCAAATATGCAACAAGAAGAAGATGCCTTCAGTAGAAGAATGGTAGATCCTACAATGTAATTCTTGTGTGAAGTGATAAGATAAAAATGGTTTGTGTTCTTCTACTACATATACACAAAGGATACCTGCTTTATGAAATGAGAAGAAAATTAGATATGGTGGAGCTTGATGCATTTGAAAAAGAAAAACAAATAGAACAATCCAGAGCAGTGTGATTACATACTAGATTTGGAACATGATTGGTCCAAATTAATAAACAAATCTTGGGTAAAACAAAAAGTTTCACATTAATGCAGCTGATGATGATAAAAGGATCTTAGGCCAGTAGTAAAATAACGCATGCATCGAGTGAAATCGAACATATAAAATTTTCTAGATGAGGAAGAAAGAGGATAACAAATCATGCAACAACTTGTTACTAAATTAAGAAGATGATGGCTAAGTGACACTAGTAATGAGGATTGTGGTGCACAAAGATATTGGGGAGCCTGCAATATATTCAAATAAATGGGCAAACATACAACGTGAAATGCATATTTTGTACCACTACTTCCTATCAAGAAATATGGGAGAAGTCTATGTGTCAAATTGCATTGATAGTGTTGTCGGGTTTCAACATAACAATTATTTCATAAACAATTTATGAATTGTATTCTACCGAGTCATGATTTGTTGTTAAGTGGGGTATCAACATTCTAATGACCTAGATTCACACCCTCAGTCACATAGTGACTAAAGACTTAATGGGTGTGGAATTTATAATATTGCAACCTCATTTATAACTCATGTATGGGAAATGTATGTATTTTCATACTCATTGTTCAATTGGTTTTGGACATATACTGAATTATTAATAGACAATGAGGTGTTGGAAGAAGTGTAAAAAGAGAAACAACAAATCATATGACATGATTAGTTTAATTACGGAGTACTTTTGGGTACCAAACGATTATTCTCTTGGCTAAAGACAAAGTTAAGGTTGTTATTAGAATTCAAATATAACATTGAAGTCCATACCAGACTAATTATCATATTCAATAGTCTGCTATTATTAAGACCTTGTCTAGTGACTCACTAAATTCCAAAACTCAAAGTTATTGATAAAATTGTAGTATGCATGATTACCTCTATGGTACTTTTTTGCTGAAATTTTCCTACAAAAACAAGACACATGAAAAGGATTAGCTAAATAAAATCACTCAAATACTTTGACATAAAAATTATTTACTTATGCTCTCGTTGCATAAATTGAATAGGTCCATGAAATTCTTTTTTCGCCAATCGACAAACTGAACATGGTTTGATTATACTTTATTAAAGGTAATTTGAATAATTGAAGCAATTTTTGGCATAATACTAAAATGGTTATCAAGTATATGTCATGTAGGTGATGTTGGGGACATTTGTTATTGTGTACACATTTTACAAGTGGTACTGTGTACAAACGGTACAAATGGTATTGGTATGGATGCATGTATTGTATGATGATATATGACATGTATAACTATATGTGTGTGATGCACACTATGTGTAGATACACAAGATTGGGGAGAAGGCACTCAGTGATTTTCTGGTGTGGCGGCCAATCGAGAGTGTGTACCGAAAAAAAGACAAAGGTGGAAGCTAAGGAGTAATTCAAGGATAAGTATCAATGTTTTATTTCTATTTTATTTACATGTGATTTATGTTTCTTATCTATGGTTGATGGTTACATATGTTTTATGATTTTGATGGTCATGAGTTAAACTGATGTAATATTTTATACATGTTCATTGGTCAAAAGTGCTAGTTTGACTTGTTGTGACTAATACAACAAGATTGTAGGAAGCAAGCGTTCGGCAAGAACACAAATGCAATGGAAGAACATGCAATTTCTTCCTATTATAATACAATGAAAATAAGGAATCATAATTAAATGATGAGCAACATTAACCCATATTTACTGAAATAGTAGTTTTTTATATCAGGTTATGACATTAATTATGGTAAAAAAAGTTGAGTTTTGTTTTTATGGCATCTAAAGTCTCTCACAGAATTGACTCAACAAATGTTGCAAGTAGAAATTGAAGGAGAATTGTGGTACAAATACTTTGTAACCTATATATCAGAAGATTTTTTTCAAGTGGCAAGAACATGGGAACCTTGAAATTCAGAAACAACTACATGTGAACGAGGAAATAAATTGTAAAATGGAGTAATACACCAACGACGATGTAAATTTAAGGGGGGAGTATGTAACACCCCTCTATTGTATGTATGTTAAGAAAATTTAGGTCTGATGTGTAACAAACAAAGTAAATACTTTATTATTAAATAAATAAATAAAAAATGATCACTTGAAAACGAGACACCAAGAGATGATATTCTTGCCAAATGAAATCCCATTGGTGAATGGGAATGGATAATTCTTTCATGATAAGGTTTCTAGAAAAAAATTCTAGATAATATTAATGGATTCATAGATAAATATCCATTAGGTTTCTTCGGTCGAAAAATATGCTAATTTTAACATAAAATACTTGCAGGAGAGAAAGGCAAGCTTTTATGGGAAAAGCCTCACGAGAGATAAAGGCAAACGTTTCCATGGAAAGCCTAGGAAAATGGATAAAAATATCCACCTAAAAGCAGAACCCCACTAAAGGAAACCATATCATGAAAGAGGGAATTAAATACCCATTGAAGAGATCAACAGGAGGTAGTTGATAAATGGCAAGAACTCTCAGCTCGTGGTGAAGTGGAGGTAGTCATTTCTAGGTTTGGTGGTGGTGCTCTATTTTCCAAGTGATGGTTCTTTGAGCTAATATAGTTTACTTCAATCACTTGGGATGTCCTGTATGTGGCTCCTTACTCTTATGTTGTCACATTTTTTGGTGGCCCAGCCCTCGTGCTGACTTGGACAAACGGTTGTTTTGTTTTATTACAATAATTAAATGTACGATTTCTTATCTGACTTTAAAGTACTGGAGGAGGAGGTTCTGCATGTGACCGCGTATGATTACACTCTATAGCAGAACATGTCCTTGTTTTGTGTCCTCCGGCTCAATGTGTAACCCTAACCTCTATTTGACTTGGTCATTTTTTGTTTGGCAAGAGAAGAGTTTTGTGTCGCTGCACTCTAGTCTGGTTGTTTCTTAAGGGTTATGGACTCATCGTTTTGGCATGCTACTGGTCCTCTGGACTATTTATTGGTCGTTTGATCACCCTAGTTTGTTTTCCAACACTCTGCCACTGTATTTGGTGGGTATCTGTAACCCGGTGTTTTTGTACTCCTTTGATAGCTCTTAATGTCTAAACTTCTGTACCTATGGTTATGGTTTGTTGGCTCTACTATTCATATGGTTATTTGGTTGTTTGCATGCTTAGGTGGTGGCCATGAGGTGACCCCATTCTCAGCCTCCACTAGCCAATTTACAGGTAAGTTTTCTCTTTGAGCTTCAATGTTATTTCACTTTTCCTTTCGACATTGACCGGTATGCTCCCTTATGGTCAGGGTCCCTTGCAATTCCATTACCTATTGTTGTTGCTTCTCCACGTACAGGAACCTCTCTCTCTCATAAGAAAAATCCCTTTTATATGTTTTTCCTTTACTTCTTCTCCTTGGAGTTAGTTTATGTTATCTAACTCTCTATGGATGATGACTGTGGATGGCGAGCATTACTCTGAATTTTGGCTAGGGTCCAGTTCTGTAAATGAATTCAAGGTTTTGTAATTCAAGTATGTTTCCAGAGTTTGAACCCGGATACTCGACCTTTGCAGTGACGTTGTCTAGTGGATTTATATCTGTATATATTTGGGGGTTTCGAACCCAACTCTATGTTCTCCTTGAATATGAATCGTAACTTACCTTAATTTATTTCTTGGATTTTCTGACTATGTAGCCTCTAGCTTAATAGCGAATTTTGTACTTGTGAAAAGAAAAGTAGTTTTGTATTTGACTAATATACTTGTTACTTGGAAAGTGCGCGCTCTTTGTGTTTCTAGTATCTATAATTAGCAGTTATGAAACCCTCTAGTTTGTTGCTTCTGCACGCGTTTCGTTTGGTTTGTTGCCAACAATGCTCTCGGGTCCTCGTCTCTCAGTCCTTGTTATCTTTGCTTGTCTTTATAGTCTATCACAGTATATTCCAAGATACAAATGTTTGCTTCTATCTTGGAGTTGTAATCGATATTTTGTTTGGAAATGCACTCAATGAATTTGTTTAGAAATAGGAAAAGAACTAATTGCACATGGAAATCAAATCACTGTAAAATAACACTTTTTCATTCTTTATTTCTCTTCTACTATGGTGGGAATCAACATTTACAAAAGGTTTTCTTTCCTATTTTCTACTATTGTATGAAACAGTTTGTGAAATTGCCAACAGTTAGTTTTAGTTACATTCTCAACTATTCTTCTAACTTATCAAACTAATTCCTAAATATTAACTTGAAAGAAAAATGAAAATGAAATTACAAAATGTAAATGATTATTGGGCCCTAAATGATCAAAATTCTTAGAAAAAATAAAATGAGCCCAGGTGCTATGACCTGTCAACCAACCAACTTGTAACTTGTAAGACAAACACATGTCTTCGTGTTTACCCTGAGCTGGATGCTCCTACATCAGACTCCCGGGGTAAAAAAAGTTCATGGCTCTATTCCATGAGTTCCTCAACAGAATAGACTTCTCACTGTATTTGTGCCATGTCAAGCCACGAACTATCATCAACTCTTTCCTGCAATTGCGTTTGGCCACCTCTGTGTTGAGAATTCTCTGGATCTCAAGGGGCTGAACCATAGGCATTTTCCTCATCCAAGAACCATTCTCAATCTGGGTGTCCCGTTATGGCCATGCTACACTGTCATCTTCAAGGCACACAGTAAATGGAAACAAATCTGCCACATTGAAGATGGGTGATATGCCTATCTCTGGTGGCAGCTGTAATTCATGGGCGTTGGCAGAGAAATTGTGAAGAATTTTACAGGGGCCAATCTTCTTGTATTTCAGCTTGTTATATTCGGCCTTAGGAAATCATTCTATGCATAAATGTACAAGGACTTCATCCCCTACATTAAATTTTACTTCTTGCTGCTTTAAATCTACATGTTGTGTATATCTCTAATTGTTGTCCTACAATTATGACTTTACCTACTCATGTAAGTCATTCATTTCCTTAGTGAAATCTTCCCCGTTAGCACTCCTTCTTTCTAATCTTCCTAGATCTCGTAGCTCATGCACTCTGCGAGGATGCATGTTATACAAAATTTGAAAAGGACTGTAACCCATGCTACAATTTGGTGAATCGTTATAAGTGAATTCTGCCTGAGCAAACACACAATCCCACATTTGTGAGTTCTCTCCAATCAAACTTCATAGCAGGTTTCCAAAGCTCCTAATCACCACCTCTGTTTGCCCATCAGTTTGTCGGCAATATGTAGAGGTGAAACACATTGAGTGTCCAACTTCTTCCATAGGGTGTACCGAAAGTGCCCTGTAAATTTCACATCCCTATCCGAGATAATGGACCTCGGTAAGCCATGCAACCTGTCGATTTCCATGTAAAACAAGTCCACTACATGAGTGGCATCACTAGTTTTCCAACAAGGAATGAAATGTGCCATTTTCGAAAACTGGTCTATTACCACCATGACAGAGTCGAAACCTCGTTGCGTCCTTGGTAGACCCAAGACAAAATCCAAGTTGAATGAATCCCATGGTCTACTTGGAATAGGTAGTGGCGTGTAAAGTCCTACATTTTGGCTATGTCCTTTCGCCAATTGGCATACTTTACACATAGTCACATATCGGTGCATGTCCTGTCACATCTTTAGCCAGAAATAAAAGTGTCTTAACTCTTCTAGTGTTTTGTCTATGCCAAAATTCCCTGCTAGACCTCCACTATGCTTCTACTGAATGATATTTTCTCTTGTCGAATAATCGGGAATGCATAATTGTCCCCCTTTAAACAACAGCTTCTCCTGTAAATTATAGTCCAACCATGGACTATTGTTTCTCAGCAAAGGATTCTGATAGGCTTCATAAGCCTCTTTGAAATATGCATCGATCTGATACAAGTCTTTCAAATTCTCAAAGCACAACACTTTTATCATACTCTCCTACAAGGGAAAAGCTCTTCTACTCAATGCATCTTCCACCTTGTTGGCCTACTCGCTAATGTGTTTTAATACAAAAGTGAAACTCTATAAATATTCGGCCCACTTAGCATGCTTGTGATTCAACTTATGTTGTTGCATCACATATTGCAGTGCAGAGTTATCAGAAAATAAAACAAACTCACTCCCCAACAGATAGTGTCTCCAATGCTTTAGTGCTTGGAAAACAACATAGAATTCTTTGTCATAACATGAGTACTTCTGCATGCTCTCATTCAACTTCTCACTGAAAAACACAACAAGTTTGTCTTCCTGGCTAAGAACAGCTCCAATGGCCATACCGCTTGGATCACAAAAGACTTGGAAGAGCTTATTAAAATCAGGAAATCTTAGGATCGACCTCTCAATGATTTTTTTCTTCAATAACTGGAAGCTCCTCTCTGTTGCTTCAATCCAATGGAAAAGCTAACTCATTTTCTTAATAGTATCCAACATAGGTGCATAGATTCCACTAAAGTCTCTGAAAAAATTATGATAAAAACATTCCAACCCATGAAAACTACGAACCTCAAATAGGCTCTTTGGGGATGGCCAGCTAATAATAGTTGCAACGTTTTCTAGGACCATATTCAACTTGTTCTTTGAAATCACAAAACCCAGATAAACTCTCTTTGAATAAAATTACATTTTTTTAGATTTATCAGAAGCTTATTCTGTTGCAATTTCTCCAACACACTTTGAACATGTCGTAAGTGTTCTTCCTTAGTCTTTCTAAAAATTAATATATCATCAAGATACACTATCACAAACTTTCCAATGAACTCTTTCATCATTTCCTTCATCAGTCGCATAAAGGTACTAGGGGAATTACTTAATCCGAATGAAATTACTAGCTACTCATAAAGCCCTTCATTAGTCTTGAATGATGTTTTCCATTCATCCCCTTCCCTAATATGAATCTGGTGATAACCGCTCTTTAGATCGATCTTTGAGAAGTATGCTACCCCACTCAAGTAGTCCATCAGATCGTCCATTCGTGGTAGTGAAAACCTATACTTGATGGTAATCTTCTTGATGGACCTCGAATCCATGCACATTCACCATTCTCCTCCTTTCTTGGGAGTGATAATTGTCGGAACTGCGCAGGGGCTCAAACTCTCCCTTATCATCCCTTTATCCAATAATTCCTGCACCTATTTTCTAATCTCCTCATTATCTTTGGGGCTCATCTGGTATTTTTCCTTGTTTGGTAGACTTGCTCCAGGTATCAAGTCAATGTGATGACTGATACTCCTCTTATGAGGTAGTTTATCTGGTAGATCATCCACTACGATATCACTAAACTCCTGCAACATCTCCTGAATTTATTCTGGTAAATCTGAAATTTCAGTGTGTAGTAACATTGTCTTTGGCCTCCTTACTACAGCATAATTCACTTCATCGTCTTCGATCTACTTTAAGAATTCCATTCCTCCCACCAATAACACTTTTACTCCACTCGTTTCTGCCATTTCTTCCTCCTTGATGGGTACAAGTGTGTGCTTAATCCCATCTTTGACAAACTTGTAACAATTTATCTTTCCATCATGCATTACCTTCCTATCATAATACCACGGCCTTCCTAGCAGTATATGACATACATCCATTTGCATAATATCGCAAACAAACTTGTCCTTATACCTGCCAATATGAAACTTAAATTCACATTTTTCTTCAACCAACAACTGATGGCCTTTCTAAAACCACGATACCTTATAGGGAGTGGGATTCTTCAGCCACTTCAACCCCAAATTCTCTACCATCTTTTTGGCAACCAAATTATCCATGCTCCCACTATCAATAATCAACTTGCAGCATTTTCCTATGACTTACAAACTGTCCGGAATAAAGCCTTCCTTTGAGTTGGGTCAGTTGTCTCCTTTGCTGGTTTCAAAAGTATTTTATTCAGAACTAAGGCTTTCCCTATTTTTGGCATATTTTCGAGTTCTTGGGGTGGTGCCTCTGCTTCCTCCAGCTCTGCAAGATATGCTCCTCTTTGACCAGCTTGTTCCGCTCTAGGACACTCAAAAGACTTATGCCCCCACTTGTGGTACCTATAGCACTCATAAGCAGCCCCCCTTACCTCAACCATTTCCCCTGCCTCTCTGATATGGCCTTCCTCCTCTAGTCTTATCTACTTTTTCCATTGTCCCTAAAGTTTTAGAACTACTACCATCTTCACTATTGTTGGCAGTTCATCCTATGCAATAGGATTGTCCTCTTCCTCTAACAGTTCCCCATCCTCTCCTAGCATTTTGTTTTCTGATGATTTTCTCCTCTGCCTTCATGGAACTCTGGTAAGCTTCCTCTACATTTTTTGGGGAAGGAATGCTTATCTCATCCAATATTTCCAATCTCAGACCATTTACATACCTTGCTATTTTTTCTAGGTTATCCTCCATGTAACCAACTCTTAAATTTACCCGATAGAATTCTTCAATATATTCTCTCACTGTCATTCCTTTTTGCTTCAAATTCTACACTTGCTGATGCAGAGCAGTCTTGTAATCTTTGGGAAAAAAATTGCCCTTCATATTGGCCACCATTCTTGGTCATTTCTTTATTAGCAACTTATTAATCCTTCTCCTTTCTGCATGGGCACTATCCCACCACAAGGCTGCATGCCCATTCAACTTGGTTGCAGTGCATTTAACTCTCTGATCTTCGTTGAGCTCTTTACATTCAAAATACTTGTCCAATTTGCTAATCCAATCTAGCAGAACTTCTGTGGACAAGCTGCCATTGTTGGAATTTTTGGCTTAGGCATGCTGCTAGCCAATAGGACCAACCTCAAGAATTTAATTTCTAGTCCTTCCTCATCTGATCCATCTGCCACAACTATAGCTTCTTCTTCACTATCATCTCCTACCTCGAAATCCTTTCTCCTTCCTGCTTCAACTACCTCCAAACGGGTAGTAACAATCCTAATTTCCTCCCACAATCCTTCCTCTGCTACTCTCTGAGCACCTCTTCCATGATCTCATCTTCCAACTTCCATTTCTCAGGAAAACTAAAAATCCTGCTCTGATACCAGAATTTGGTGGCACAATCCTCATGCTAACTTGGACAAAAGGTTGTTTTGTTTTATTACAATAATTAAATTTATGATTTCTTATCCAACTTTAAAGTACTAGAGGAGGAGATTATGCATGTGACCGCATACGATTACACTCTGGAGTAGAACACCTCTCTCATCCTCATTTTACGTCCTCCCACTCAATGTGTAACCCTAACCTCTCTTCAACTTGGTCATTTTTCATTTGGCAAGAGAAGAGTTCTGTGTGACTACGCTCTCGTCTGGTTCTTCCTTAAGGGTTATGAACTCATTATTCCAGCACACTGCTGGTCCTCTAGACTGCTTGTTGGTTGTTTGATGTCCCTGGTTTGTTTTCCAACACTCAGTGACTGTATTTGGTGGGTATATGAAACCTGGTGTTTTTGTACTCCTTTGATAGCTCTTAATGTTTAAACCTTTCTACTTGTCGTTATGGTTTGTTGGCTCTGCTATTCATCTAGTTGTTTGGTTGTTTGCACACTCAAGTGGTGGCCACAAGTTGACCCCATTCTCAGCGTCAACTCACCAATTTACAGGGAAGCATTCTCTCTGAGCTTCAATGCTATTGAAGTTTTCCTTCCGACGCTAACTAGTATGCTCCCTTGTGGTCAAGGTCCCTTGCAAATCCGCTACCTATTGTTGTTGCTTCTCCACATACAGCAACCTCTCTCTCTCTCGTAAGAAAAATCCCTTTTATATGTTTTTTTCTTTACTTCTTCTCCTCGAAGTTGGTTTCTATTATCTAACTCTCTATGGATGATGACTTTAGGTGGAGGGCGAGCAGGTAGCACCTGATACTGGTCTCATCTCATTTGGCACTCCACTAGACCGGGTAGGGTCTCTCCATGGTATTTTTGTTCATCGATTGTTGTTCAGTTGTGTAGCACATTTTGGACTCAGTCTTTTAGTTGTTTAGGTTGCTTTATTGTAGATTCAGGTTACTGTAAATTTTTCCCACAATCCAGTTTTGTGAATGAATTCAAGGTTTTGTAATTCGAGTATGTTTCCAGGGTTTGAACCTGGATACTCAACATTTGCTGTGACGTTATCTGGTGGGTTTATATATGTATATATTTGGGGGTTTTGAACCGAACTCTCTATTCTCCTTGAATATGAATTGTAACTTACCTCAATTTATTTCTTAGATTTGCTTACTATGTAGCCTCTAGCTTAATAGTGAATTTTGCACTTGTGAAAAGAAAATTAGTTTTGTATTTGACTAGTTTACTTATTACCTGGCAAGCACGCAGTCTTCATGTTTCTAGTCTTTGTAATTAGTGGTTATAAAACCCTTTGGTTTGCTGCTTGTGCACTCGTTCTATTTGGTTTGTTGCCAACAATGCTCTTGGGCCCTCGTCTCTTGGTCCTTGTTGTCTTTGCTTGTCCTCAGAGTCTGCCATAGTATATTCCAGCATACGAATGTTTGCCTCTGTCTTGGAGCTGTTATCGATATTTTGTTTGGAAATGCACTCAATGAGTTTATTTAGAAACGTGAAAATAATTAATTGCACATGGAAATCAGATCGCTGTAAAATAACACTTATACATTCTTTATTGCTCTTCTACTATGGTGGGAATGAGCCCTTACAAAATTTTTTCTTTCCTATTTTGTACTACTATATGAAACAGTTTTTGAAACTGCCAACAGTTAGCTTTAGTGACATTCTCAACTGTTCTTGTAACTTATCAAACTAATTCCTAAATATTAACTTGAAAGAAAAATGAAAATGAAATTACAAAATGTAAACGACTATTGGGCTCTAAATGATAAAAATTCTAAGAAAAAATAAAATGAACCTAGGTTCTATGACCTCTCAACCAACCAACTTGTAACATGTAAGACAAACACCTGTCTTCCTGTTTACCCTACGCTGGATGCTCATGCATCAGGCTCCCGGAGTAACAAAAAGTCATGGCTCCATTTCATGAGTTCCTCAACAGAATATCTGGTTGATGTATTTGTGCCACGTCAAGCCACGAACTTTCATCAATCAGACAGTTCTTCCACTTAACAAGGTACTGAAGGTACTCTTTCCTGTGAGAGCATTTGGTCACTTGTGTGTCGACAATTCTCTTAATCTCAAGGTGCTAAATTGTAGGCATTTTCCTCATCCAAGAACCATTCTCAATATGGGTATCCCATTATGGCCATGTTGCATTGTCGTCTTCAGGACTGGCAGTAAATGGAAACAAATCTACCACATTAAAGATGGGCGATATGCCTATATCTGGTGGTAGCTATAATTCATGGGCATTGGCAAAGAATTTGCAAAGGATTTTGCAGGGGAAATATTCTTGTATTTCAACTTGTTATATTTGCCCTTAAGATATCGTTTTTTACGTAAATGCACAAGGATTTCGTCCCATAAATTAAACTGTACTTCTTGCTGCTTTAAATCTACATGCTGTTTATATCTCTGATTGTTTTCCTACAATTCGACTTTACCTGCTCATGTAGGTCATTAATTGCGTTGGTGAAATCTTCCCCGTCAGCACTCCTTTGTAATTTTCCCAGATCTCGTAGCTCATGCACTATTCGAGGATGCATGCCATACAAAATCTGAAAAGGACTGTAACTCGTGTTACAATTTGGTGAATCTTTATAAGTGAATTCCGCCTAAGCAAGAAAATGATCCCGCATTTGTGATTTCTCCCCAAACAAACTTCGTAGCAGGTTTCCCAAGCTCCTATTCACCACCTCTATTTTCCCATCTGTTTGTGGACGATATGCAGAGTTGAAACTGAGTGTCCAACTTCTTCCACAGGGTGTGCAAAAGGTTCCTTATAAATTTCACATCCTTGTCCGAGATAATGGACCTTGGTAAGCCATGCAACCTGATGATTTCCGTGAAAAACAAGTGTGTTATGTGAGTGGGATCACTAGTTTTTCGACAAGGAATGAAATGCACCATTTTCAAAACCTGGTCTATTACCACCATCACCGAGTCGAAACCTCACTGCGTCCTTGGTAGACCCAAGAAAAAATCCAAGCTGATTGAGTCAAATGGTCTACTTGGAATAGGCAGTGGCGTGTAGAGTCCTACATTTTGGCTATGTCCTTTCACTAATTGGCACACTTTACACCTAGTCACATATCACTGCATATCCCGTGACATATTTGGCCAGTAATAAAAGTGTCCTAACTGTTCTAATGTTTTTTTTATGCCAAAATGCCCTACTAGACCTCCATTGTTCTTCTCCTGACTGATATTTTCTCTCATCAAATAATCAGGAATGCATAATTGTCACCCTTTAAACAATAGCTTCTCCTGTAAATTTTACTCTGACCATGGACTATTTTTTCTCAGCAAAGGATTCTGACAGGCTTCATAAGCCTCTTTAAAATCTGTTTCGGTCTAATACAAGTCTTTCAAATGCTCGAATCCCAACACTTGTATCGTACTCTCCTACAAGAGAAAATCTCTTCTGCTCAACACATCTGCCACCTTGTTGGCCTACCCGCTAATGTTTTTAACACAAAAGTGGAACTCTGTAAATATTCAACCCACTTAGAATTCTTGTGATTTAGCTTATGTTTTTGCATCACATATTGCAATGGAGAGTTATCAGAAAGTAAAACAAACTCACTCCCCAATAGATAGTGTCTCCAATGCTTTAGTGCTTGGATGACAACATAGAATTTTTTGTCATAAGATGAGTACTTCTGCCTATTCTCATTCAACTTCTCACTGAAAAAAAATAGGTTTGTCTTCCTGGCTAAGTACAGCTCCAATGGTCATACCGCTTGCATCACAACAGACTTGGAAGAGCTTATTAAAATCAGGCAATCTTAGGATTGGATTCTCAGTGATTTTTTTCTTCAATAACTGGAAGCTCCTCTCTGTTGCTTCAGTCCAATGGAAAGGCTAACTTGCTTTTTTAATAGTGTCCAACATAGGTGTGCAGATTCCACTAAAATCTCTAATAAATTTACAATAAAATCTTGCCAACCCATGAAAACTACGAACCTCAAATAGGCTCTTTGGGGATGGCCACCTAATAATAGCTGCAAATTTTTCTGGGCCCATCTTCAACTCGTTCTCTGTAATAAGAAAACCCATATAAACTAGTTCACTTTGAAAAAAAGTTACATTTTTTCAGATTTATTAGCAGCTTATTCTCCTGTGATTTCTCCAACACATTTTGAACATGTCGTAAGTGTTCCTCCTTAGTCTTGCTAAAAGTTAATATATCATCAAGATACACTATCACAAACTTTCGAATAAACTCTTTCAGCATTTCGTTCATCAGCTGCATAAAGGTACTAGGGGAGTTACTTAATCCGAATGACATTACCAGCCACTCATACAACCCTTCATTAGTCTTGAATGATGTTTTCCATTCATCCCCTTCCCTGATTCAGATCTAGTGATAACCGCTCTTCAGATCGATCTTTGAGAAGTATGCTGCCCCACTCAAGCAGTCCATCATATTGTCCATCCATGGCAGTGGAAACCTGTACCTAATGGTAATCTTTTTGATGGACCTTGAATCCATGCACATTCGACATTCTCCTCCTTTCTTGGGAGCGATAACTGTCAGAACTGCACAGGAGCTCAAACTTGCCAAACACACATGGCGAACGAGAGAAAATATGAAAGATAAACCATGCAATTCATTTTTTATTCACAAATGATGTATATTTATGGTACATTATGTGACCGTTGGGATTCACATCCCAAGGTCTCTTGGACTGCTTTTGTCCATTCGACTTCACTCTACCCATTTAGGATTAGGTGTCCCACATTCCCCCCTTAATTCTGAAGGGTATTAGAGTCCAGAGGAATAACGTAATACAAATGTTCAAAGATGCATGGAGCCTTAGGCTGAAGTGCTCTTGACATGTTGTATAAAGGGCTTTTAAGGTGACCACGTGGACGCTTAGTGCAGTTCCCGGAACTCTTCCAAAATTCGGAGAGAAGCTGAAGTCTTCTGCTAGAGGAAGTGATCCTATTGTTTTAAAGAGGGAAACTCTTCAACCATAAAGGGAGTCCTCACCCACATAAAAGGTAAACTTCAACCTGAAAAGGGAAGTCTCAACCTTTGATGGTTTAAGGATGACCAAAAACTCTGGATGCTTAATGCAATTCCTGGAACTCTTCCAAAACTGGCAAGAAGCTGGAGTCTTCTGCTAGAGGAAGTGTTCTCAATTTTGTTCCCGGAACTCTTCCAAAACTGGCAAGGAGCTGAAGCCTTCTGCTAGAGGAAGTGTCCCAGATTGCCCACTGAAGGCATGTTCACGGGCATCTTTATCTCTAGCTACAACTCTGAAACTGGTGTGGCAGGTTGTGGCTCAGGCTCGCTTGATGTGACTTTGAAGCTTGTAGATGACCATCATTTCCCCCCCTGTTAGATACTAGGTGAGAGGATGGAGAAAACTCAACTGCAAGTCTGTTCAATATTCTAGAACAAGTTCTGACATGTGTTTGGAATATCTTCTCGGCTGTTGATGCCCATTGCCAAGAAGAGATCCATTCTAGATGAATCTTTGTTCTTGCAGGACGTTTTTTTATGAAGCATCTGTGTGAAGAATGACTAGTTTTATGACAGTGCTTACATGGATGAAGATCAAAACAATGATCTTTCAAATGGCCAACTTGATCACAGTGTTGGCATTTCACATTCTGTTGTTGTTGATGTTTCTGTGGAAGAGGAGCAGAGTCTGGAACAGCTGGAGCTGAACTGTCATGAAGAGCAGGTGAACTGTCATGAATGAATCGAACACTCTGAAACTGAATGGGCTTGGCGTAGTCTGGAATATGAAAGGACAAGTCCTTGTCATATCCAAGACTAGTTCTGTGCTTGTTGTGGACAAGTTGTTCCCAAGGTCTGATGATGGGCTTGGGAAGTGCAGAGTGAGTTTCTGCCTCTGCATTTACAACTGCTACTTTACTTGAATGAACTGTAACATTATTAACATGTTGTTGACGGGTGGTTGTCTCCATGTTCTGAACAAAAACATGTTAAAAATGGTGTCTATTTTGATGTAGCTCTTCTTGCTGTAGCTATGATTCAAGCTGCAAAAAATCAATATTTTCCTTTGCATTTTGTAGACATGTCTGAATTTCTGAGAGAAAATCCTTGCTGATTTTGACTGTATTATTCATAGTAGAGAGTATTAGATTGTCCACTAACTCTAATATTGCACTAATTGGAGCCATTTTTAATCCTCAAAAATAGCGAAACAATGAGGAAAAGTGACGCAGGGCTAGGCCTGCAATACCCTGTTGTGCTCTACAAAAAACCCCCCCATTTCATATTACTTTTATTCATAAAACATTAAAATGTGAAATGGGTCCCTTTAAAATAAAGTTGATATCAATACTTTTCCTTAACAAAGGGGCCGATAATCAAATGAGCGCTTTATAAAAACCCTTTTAAAACAATATCCATTTAAAAGAAATAAAGTAAATCTCGGTCATTGCGATAAAGCGATCACAAGATCGCATATCGCAATGACATGAGGGACATATAAAATGGCACAAGGACTTCTCGCCGATGCGATATCGCATTCGGCGATCGGCAATCAGCGATATTCAGTGCACAACCAAAAGCGCCCCTTATCAATACCCCCGATGAGATGAGCTATCGGTGATCGGCCATCGGCGGGTTCCTATCGTTTAGGTCTCAATGCACATAAGCCTTTCACCGATGCAATATCGCAATCGGCGATCGGTGATACTCGATGCACATTGTTAAGGCTGACTTGTTATAACCCCCGATGCGATGCGATAAGGCACGGTTTTCAATAGAAAGCCATTAAAGTGATTGGAAAGCTCAATTTACTCGTATTTAAGGCATAATCACTCCCGCTCAGTCGCCAATACGTCCATTGCATGCTTAAGGAGATCTCTCGACCAAATAATGATATAATGGGCATTTATAAGGTGGCAGGTTTTATACGGCCATTTAATGGATTCATGTCTTAAAATCTTTCCATAGATTATCTCCGCGCCCGTTTTATAAGCTGAATATATTGGTCCGCATCTATTCATTTGTTATCAATTGCAAGTTTTATCGTTATCTCTCTGTGTTACGCGCAATTCCCTCTCTGTGCAGAATTCATTCAGAGACAGGAGTTCGGGCATAATGGGTAAGAAGTCTAAGAAGACCGCGGGTGCCTCCAATCCACCAGTCGCAGGACAAGCCACTGCAAACAGCAAGAAAGGCCTAATATCTGATACAACATGCACAGGCCTCGCCAGAGTAACTTGGCAAGGCACTTACGACTTAATTGAGGCCGAGAAACCAAAGCAGACAGTAGCAGAGGCTACCGCGGATTCATTACGAAATTCAGACTGCACTCTCAAGGATTTGGTTGATTCTTTCCTTCACAGGATAGCAGCCAGGGAGAAAATTCTCCCATATACAGATGTTGTGCGATGGGCGATTGAAGCAATCCCCATCATGGATAGAACTTTTAGCACAAGAGATGGGAGGATTTTCGGATCGTTCAAAGCAGAAGACCTGAGGAAAATGTATCATTTTCCCCAGTCAGAAAAGATATACAACAGCGCCTTCCTGGAGAAGTTTGAGAGCGAAAATGAGATTGAGTCTGAACCTATCAAGGATTGGAGGCAAAATCCGAACAAACACAAGCACGAATCTTCCGGTAAGTACTCGGTCGATTCTTTGGATTCTCCTTATTGCTATGCGGGTATAATGATGTGTAGATTATGGGGTTTACACGACTCTGCTATTTTTACCATTGAAATGGTTCCTCTTATGGAGGCGGTAGTGAACAACATAATTATGGATTGCGCTACTATCCTTTCGGATAAGCTAGCAATAGCTGTTCGTGACTTTAGGAATAAAACTATAGTCACTAAAAGGAAAATTCCCCCATTCTACTATAATGCATATATCCTAGATATCTTATGTTTCAATTCCGAATTCCCTATTCTTGGTTGGAGGTGGACTGCACAGGACCCCTCGCCCATTCATATATATCACCGAAAGTTGTGGAAGTCATCCTATAAAAATCACTTGTATCAGATTTGTAATGGCTTCATGGTTCCCATTTATTATTCAATTTTTGATAAACCCATTTCAAGGATTTCCTACCTAGCCTCCTTCGATTTTCCAGCATTTGCTAGTTGGTTTGAAGAAGAACATTTTAACTATATTAGAGTGTTCGGCAGCCAAGCCAATCCTCATGTCCTCCCCTTATATGTTCCTAATAAATTGCTAGCTAGAGAAATTGCATATCAGATTACAGCTGAGAGTACTACACAGACTCTCAAAAAATAAAAGAAAAGAGGCTGGCCTACTTTTCCCTTCAGATGTGGTGTCTTTACCCTGCATGATCTCAAGCATGCAAAAAAAGAAGCCACAAATATTCAATCTTTAGCTCTGGCTACAATCCCGAATAGAGCATTTGACCAAAGCGAACTGCCTATGCCGCATTGGAACATGCCAAATTAGCAACGTTTGAACATAAAGAAGATATGTTCGATGAAATGTTCTCTTCAAGTGAATCCATATGTCAAGCGAAAGAACTCGCCAAGATGAGATACAATGATGAATGGTTAACTAAGTTTAATAAAATTAGAGAGCAGAGGTTGCAAACTCTGCCTCTAGATTTATTAGCGCTAACCCAAGCGACATCATCAAGCGAGCCTGGTCAGCAACAGACAAAGGAACCTCCTGCTACAACAAAAGATCATAATAGCAAGCAGGAGGATAAACAGTGAAGAGAGTAGGAGGATAAACAGCGAAAGGAACAAGAGGAGCAACAGAAGAAAAAACAGGAACAATTGCTGAAGGAGTCTCAAACTAAACAGACCTCCACCGATACCAATGTAGATTTTACCACAGACCCCAATTTTCTCCAGGAATGGAAGCAGTTTGATTCTATCATCAGTGGAGGAAAAGGCTCAAAAAGTACAGACACTCCTAAGACCAGTGATATGCAAGATGACACTTCATCTCAGGTTCTAAGTGGAACCAGCGACCCACCTAAATCTAAAGATATTGAGATAATTCCGAAAGATCCCAACGATCAAATCATTTTACAAGTAGAAGATATTCCTCCATTGGATGTCTTCTACAACCCGAGGCACAGAGCAGTGGTAAAGCAGTCAAGGAAAAGACGAAGGCTTGATCAACCTTCTATCTTTCTAGAACAAACGGTCACGGGTAATGTAGTATGGAAGGAGAAACTGGATCCCTCCGATGATCTAACTAAATTGTCACAGTATGTTGGAGCCTATTCGTCAGCAACAATTGACAAAGCATTGGAGGTAACCCTCTTATTGAAGAACAAGGACCAGGAAATATCCACATTACAGACAGAATTGGCCGAGATAAAGCAGAGGGTAATGCAAGTGGAGGAGCAGTTAGCGGCACAACAACAGAGGACAGCGTAGGCAGACGAGCAGTTATTGGCACAACAACAACTAAATAATCGATTGGCTCAGCAATTGGAAGTAGAGAAGCAAAGGATTGACCAGGCTGCGATCTAGAAACAGAACGAATTAAGGGAGGCGTTGGAAAAGTTGAAAGCAACGAATGAGCAAATGGTGAAAACAAAGGATGAGCAAATCGCTCAAATAACATCGCAGCTAGAAAAGATAAAAGGAGATTCGCAGGTAACAAAGTTCAAGAAAGAAGCAACATTGATAAAAAATGTGCTAATATCGCAAATTAAACTCTTGTGTCAACAAATCGCTCAAGCGGAGCCACTCTGCGAATTAACTACATCCAAAAATGAGCAGGTAGAGAAAGCTAGGGATGACTTGAATCAAGCCGATGAGGCTATTACTGCACATCTTGAATGGCAAGATTTGAATTCGGGAAAAGCATCCAATTTGCCCAGGATACTTGAAGTTCATAAAGATATACTTTTCACGGAATGGCACACTCAGGTGTTAAAGGAAGAGAGAGGAGCTTCAATATGTAGATTAACTTCTAGCAATTTAGTTGATCTAGTTAACAACACTCTCTACTTAGCAAATATGATTTCCCAGTGTACACCAGGAAATATTACAACAACAAATGCATTAGAGAAAACATGTTATCCTGAGTTAGAAGGCAGAGGAAGATTAATCGCCGGGATTAATAGTTTAAACATGGAAACGTATTGGCACTTCCTAGTTAAGCCTCATACACAAAGAGCCGCCCTGAAATGTTTAACAGATGCCATCGAGTGTATGATTCCCGACATTCAAGATGCCACCTATGCTGCCCAGCTCAGTTCGGGCCTCAACAAACCTCCGTAAATTGAGCCAATGCTTGCCATTAATCAGCTTAGATTCAAAGGAAAGCAGCCGACCCAATGAATCATCCTCCAGCTCCCCAGATCGCCAGCCGAAATAGCAACAAAAGTTATTGATATCAGTTTAAGTAGCATTTCTATTTTATAGATATTTAGATTACTATTGTATTTATAGACCCTTTCATGTTTTTAGAAAGGGTCATAAAATTTTGTAAGAGACTTAACAGACTGAAGTTTGCACTACTGTGCTTCAGCCTATATTCTTTTATGAGACTCGACCAGTTGTTCTTACTTTAATGAAGGAATTTCTTTATACAATTGTGCACTATTGTCGTTGATTGAAGAATGTTTATGCCTTAAGGGAAGAACTACACATAGCGTTTGATATTTGGGAGTGGCAAACAGCTCATATGGTATTTCTATCTGTGTCTAAAGTCATTCTATTTATATGAATTGTTATGTAACTATTTTTGCTATCATTGATTATATGCATGCGCTATAACAACAAATCTTATTCATTCCATTATTGGGTGTTTAGTGATGTGCCTTTACCTTTAAATTATGTATATGATAATGATATGAATGTATAAAGTGTGGTAATTTCGCTTCAATCGCTCTGCTTAACTATTTAAGCACAGCAATCTTAAATGATTCAATATCTATGTCGTAAAGATACAATCATCTATATGCTTGTATTTTAGACATAGAGCATCAAAAGCTACGCTTTAGAGCTCAATAGATTCCCGTGATAGTTTCATTTACTTATATTTCTGTTAATAGTTTTAGCCTTTCGCCTACCACTGGTGTTATCTATAAAACATTCACTCATCCCATTTATCTATTTCTGGGAAACTCGTCCCATTACCCCAAGTCGGAGCCACTATCCCAAATGGAAAAGGAGCTACACTAAGGTCTGGACCGGGTGGTTTCCCCAATGTTGTTGCAGCTATTTTCTAGGCATCAGCATTTTTGGCGCTAGAAGGAGGGCCCTGACTGTGAATGGCAAGCAAACAAAAATCTGCAAGCCATTCTAAGAATAATTCTTCCTCAAATTCTCCTAGTTATTCTCGATCGCATGTTGGTTCTCCAACGCGCAATCAAGAAGAACAGGAATTAACTACCACTTCTCACACCCATCATACTTCAGAACAATTGAGTCTTGAATCCCCTGAAGTCCAGTCTATTATCCACAAACTTCAGACCTTCTCGATTTCGCCACAAAAATCTGAAGTATCACAAAGCAGTGCGACTTCGCAGTTCAATCTATCTCATCCACTTACCAGACTTCAAAGTGGAAAGCTTGGTATCGAACCCATTAAGTTTCATTTACCCGAAAGGAAAAGGGCTAAGAAACATACTGAAGGGTCTGATAGTGGAGAGCTTTCATCCACATCATCCGTTTCATCTCCCCATCTGCAAAGTCAACCACCCACTCCTCCATTACATATTGTTGTCCACCAGGGAACAGAAGCCTCAACATCTCAATTTGCTCACTCCTCAATATCATCTACTTCCCATACATCTGGAATCCCAATAGTAGTATCAACCACTGGCACTATTACAATGGTAGATCCATGGACCAGACCTGGTGCAGTCAATATGCCTGCACCATTGCATCCTTTACCAGATGCTCCTGAACAATGGATCCCCAAATTTAATCCAGATGATGGAACTCAGGCCGAAGAACACATTAATAATTTCATGTTGTCGGTCAACTTGAAAGGGGTAACACAAGAAGATGTTGTTGTTAGACTTTTCCCTTATACTTTGCAAGTATCAGCAGGATCCTAGTATTTCTCTCTACCCTATGGTTCCATTACCAGTTGGGATACATGCCAAGAGCAGTTTCTTACTAAGTATGGAGATGATAGGTCTTTGGCAACTTTAATAAACGATATCTCCAACCTAAGAATAGAGCATAGGGAACCGATTAAGGAATTTAATGATCGCTTCAATAAACTCCTGAACAAAATCCCTACAGCTTCCAAACCAAGTGAACAAATCCGAAGCGAATGGTATATCACTGCCCTGCCTGCCAATATAGCCATTTTTGTAGATCGGGCAGGGAAACCTACCTTAGCAGGAATTATGAAAGAAGCACTTGATGTGGAAAAACGCATCAATTCCTTAGAAAAGAAAGTTGCCTTGGAAGACAGAAAAGCTAAAAAAGTTTCTTTTAAATAAGACTCCAAGAAGAAAATCCCAAAAGATCCATATGACATGGAGGTATTCCAAAAGGTTCTGAAAACTTTTTCTAACGAAATTATTGACATAAAGAAACAGGTGGCCGAAACTTCAAACAAAATACCATTTAGGACTTATAATAAAATTGAAACAAAGCCACCCAATGTCATATCTAATGCAGATTCAGACCAAGAAGAGGAAGAAGAAGAGGCAACCCCACCAACTGATGATGAAGAAGAAGTAGCCGAGTGTCATGGAATGTGGGATTTTATACTCCCCAATTCTGATACTGATAATGAAGAAGAAGCCTTCCCAGTCACCACCAGAAGTAAAAGTACTTCTGAACCTACTCAGGAGACTTCAAAGAAAAGGAGTGTAGGTGCTGCTACAGCAAAAGAAAAAGTACCTCCAAAGAAATCACCTGCAGTAGTCCCCCAAAACCAGCCTTCAACTTCTAATTCCCCTTCAACATCTAAGACGTTAGTGGTATCCGATTCAATGGAATATAACATTGTTGATGACATGAAGAAAACCAAGGCAAACATAACTATGTTTGAGCTTAGCAAGCTAAAGGATCAACAAAAATTACTTCTTAAAGAATTGAATGTTGTTCCCTCTACTCCACTTCCTAGTTCAAAAGCTGCTAATGATTCAGGCCAATCCCCTCCAGGTATGGTTGAAGCTACAGATTCAGTCCTAATTGGGGACAGATCAAGTTCTCATACTCCACCATTCCTTCTGACCTATGAAATCTACAAAAGAACCCTGCACAACTGTTTAATTGACTCAGGGGCGTCTTTTAACATAATGCCAGCTTCAGTTTGTTCCAAATTGAACATAGAGCCCCAGAATTTTAACATTCATATTGACAATTGGACAGGACCAAGGTGCAGGTTGTCGGAGAAATTAATTCCGTAACTATCAGGTTGTCTGCTGATCCCAGAATAGTACAAAGGATTGACATTCTAATAGCTGATATACCTGAGTTTTACGGTTTGATTTTGAGTAGAGATTGGTCTGAAAAATTGCATGGGTATATTTCTACTGATTGGTCACACATGTGGCTTCCTTATAAA